>JAVJIF010010156.1:0-61646 GCA_038442645.1 Agave tequilana | reverse complement strand
AGCCTGAATGATTCCCAAGACATCGCATTCTCTCCTCCTACGGGTCCATTCGGTACTTGCCCGATGTTGTTACGACCCGATCGTCCTCCCATACCGAATAGATGAAAGATAACTGGATTTGAAAACAAATGGAAGGAGTTTAGGATACAAGGAAATGAATCAAGGAGGAATCAAGAAGGACTTAACACTTTGTATATTATAGTTTGGCATTAGCAAATTACAGGAATTTGCCGCTTGTTTGTACTTTAGTTGTGAGAGCCTAGGCTCTGATACCACCTGTAACGCCCCGATTTCCAAGATACGGGGACGTCACTGCGACGTATATACGTAGGTCAGAGAGTGCCCCCACGTATATACGCTAAGCATAAAGTACAACAAGAAATCCGAGTACACACGAAGCGTGGTATTCATGCAAATGCCAACATGAAAGTACATATACAAAGTCATCACAGTATGATAAACATCTACACATTACATGTGTCTTTTATCATAACAAGTCCAAAAGTAAAATATACAAGATGAACAACAAAATGCTCACGAGTAGGATGGAGATCCCGTGAGTCAAAAGAGGAGCCTGGCACGAAGGAAGAAGAGCTAGCCTGCTCACTAGAGGAAGCTCAATCTACAGTGATGGCTCCACTACGATCCAAGCTTCGAAATCTGAATATGCAAATCCAAAGGGTCAACATAAATAGTAAACAACTATAGCCAAGTGGCAAAGCGATAAGAATAGGGGTTAGAACACAAGTATAATATATGAGGACAGTATCGCATACATGGAACAGGAAATCGAAAGTAAGGTTAATTATAAGCAAAAGTGATTGTATACGCTTAGGTCACGGTCCCATGAGACTAGTACATCGAAAGGAATAATCCAAACAAGGAACCCTCATATATATACCTTTGACTCATGCCACAGTATATCCAAGCGTATAGATCAGAGATGCAAATCAACTATGGTCCAAGCCAAGAATGCATAACAGTAATTGTCAAGGTCCATAATACACGTATCACAAGTCATAACCGGAACTATAACATGAATCACAATAGGCAACGTCTACTATTATTATTACTCGTCTAACTCATATATCTAGGTATGTGTTTGAGTGTACATCCCACACACATACATCCATATATAAGAAAGTCGAGGGGTCGTTACCGGAAGTAGATGGAGAACTGATATCACCTCTTATAGTGGTTTCCATACACCTGGAACCAGCTTGGAGGCCCAAAGTCCCCCTAAATGTAATGACATATAACTTACGCCAATATATATCCCATCACTATAAGCAAGGTATCATTCCGGCATCCATCACTTCCTCCCATACCCATACAAGGTTGTCCCTTTTTATAGTTTATTATATAATTATCTGATTATGGGAATGAGTAGGATCATAACTGTATCATACATGTAGTCAGAACTGTAATCATAAATGTAATCAGAAATGTAAGACATAGCAAGTGATCAGGTACTACATTCCCGTTATCGAGATAATTATACAATGTCAAGGTGTGTCATGCCTTGTTGTAAAGAGATAGCATGACAAATGGTGATATACATGTGTTAAAAGGAAACATAAAACTAACAAGTCTAAAGAATTGACAAACGGTTGATAATGTTAACGAACAAGTCATGAAGTATCAAGTGGTGAGATCCATCAAGTAATAAGTCATGTGGTATCAATTATGAAGCATAAACAGACTAAAGTACCACATGCATAGAGGTTAAGATCCAAATCAGAAAAGAAAGCAACTAAATTAACCAGTCAGAATTAGTCGACTAGGTGAAAGATTAGTCGACTAAAAGGGTCTTCAGTCGACTAATAGTCCGCAGGAGTCGACTAAAGTGTTTTCCAGAGAGTTTGGTAGTCGACTTGGGTTGGAAGGGTAGTCGACTTGGTGAACTATAAGTCGACTAACGAATACGCAAGTCGACTAAATCTGTGATGCATAAAATTGGGATTTATTTCAGGGACATGTTAGTCGACTAGGATCAAGGTATAGTCGACTAAAGGTATCTAGTCGACTAGTAATATAGACTAAGTCGACTAGGGCCGAGAGTTGGTGTTTTTGGTTCAAGGAAAATTAGTCGACTAGGGGTCAAAATGTAGTCGACTAGGGAGTCTAGTCGACTGATAAAATAGCTTAGTCGACTAAAACTGTGAAATCAGAAAAGCTACGTTTTAACTAAGGTGGGTTAGTCGACTAGGCCCTAGGTTAAGTCGACTAATCCTGGGAAAATGAGCATAAAACAGATTTCTGATGGTTGTTTGATGGGCTAAAAATACGATTTTTATGGCCCAAACGTACATGAAATTGTCAGCACAATTTTACAAGGAGGTTGTCTAGTCTTGGTGAGTAAAGATACTCACGTAGATCGGTTATGCGAAGCTTTACGAACTCGGAATGGTTGTGGTCGACGAATTGATCAACGGAGATGTAATCGACAAAGAGAGATGATCCCCAATCCAAAGTAGTTGAGGTTGAAGTGAAGATGAAGACCTAGGTGATTGATGTTGAGATAGAGGAGGGAATGGTGAAGGTTTTCTCTTTGGTGAAGTGAAAAAAGAGAAAGAAATGTAAAGGAAGGGATTTATATAGGTTTTGATTTTATAAGGAGATGTAATTATGTAGAAGGGAGGGGTTTAATTGCAAAATAGGAGATGGGATGGGTGTCTCTCCTTGGCCACTTGGCCGGCCATGGGGAAGAGAGAGAGGGGTGCATTAATGGGGATATTTTGGAGGAAAGATATTTTGGAAAATATGAATTGTTGGAATTTTTAGAAATTTGAAATCCTTTGGCTTGGAGAAGAAGGAAAGAATAAAGGAAAAGAGAAAAAGAAAAGATTTGAAATGAGAAGATATTTTCTTGGTCTCGAAATCAAAATGTCGGAAACACAGTTTCCCGAGTTAATGTCGAGCATGCGGGAAAACATTTCAGAAAATACCGAAATCGTCCGAAATTCAAGTATCTCGGAACGACTCGTAATTGATACTAAAAATCAATAATATTATACTAAATATCATAGTGAAATCCGTTTTAAGAAATACGGTAAGTTTTAAAGTTAAAAATCCCGGAACCAATAAAATACCGACTCCGTTGGAATTTTCATAAATTCATAAAATCCTCAGAAAAAGAATGTAAGTAGAAAATATGATTCTAAGGAATAATGCCTAAAGGGCCATCTTGAAATTCCTAACTGTTTGGAATTTAAAATACTGGAATCAGTCTTCTATCGACTCCGGCGGAAATCCATAAATTCGTAAATCTTCAGAAAAAGTATTTAAATAAGAAATGTGATTCTAAGAAGAAAAGTCTAAAGACTCTTCTGGAAATTCCAAGTGGTTTGTGAATTAAAAATCCGGGAAGCGGTCAGCGACACTGGCCGACACCCGTTTATGAAGAAATTCCTTTTAATTTCAGAAATTCCAGAAATTCATGTAAAATCTAATATATTGGAAAATGATATTTGAAATTAAAATTGGTCGAATACGGAAAGTAAGTCGAAAAATACGTTCGAAAAACTGAATACGCAATTAAGCACGTATTCCGGGAACGGGGTATTACAATCTACCCACCTTACAAAAATTGCGTCCTCGCAATTTCGCTAAGGGGCAAATTGAACACAAAGGGGATATGGTTGAAATCAAAGGCTTCGAAAAAACAAAACAGGATAAGACGAATCATATGAAGAATTAAGATGGACAATGATAGAATGATAAGGGACATATTAATAAAGATAACTAATTCCAAGATCTAGGGTAGTAGTTACCATGATATCCTAGGGTTCCTGCTCTGGATGCTGGTCTACCCACTCTGCTGCATCCTCCGATGTCTCTGCCTCCATGATGCAAACTTGACCTCTACCATGGTCTGCTCTAGGCCTCATTCCTCTCTGCTGATGAGCATACTGCTGAGGCGGAATTGGAACTCTTCGATCCACAGGTTCTGGGTTCCTCCTTAATGGTGGAGCTGGAAGAGCTGGGGCTGGATGTGCTGGTCGGATTGGTGCCACATGACCAAACTTCCTGTGTGGGCAATCCCATAGCATATGACTCCCTGACCCACACACTAAACATAATCTCTTAGCTACTCGACAATCGCTCTTATAATGCCCGGGTCTGTGGCAATAGTTGCATACAATCTGAGACAGAGGAGGTTGGGATGGTCTCTTCATCATCGGGCCATGGTTTGCCCTACCTGCATCTCCCTCATCTATCAACTCAAAAGGCCTCTTCTTGGCCTGGTGTCTCATCTGATCCCCTTGCTCCTTCTCAAACCCACGCTCTACCTCCCGAGCGATGGTGAGAACCTCTGCATAGGTCTTCAGCTGCTGGGGCATCAGGTACATCTGAACCTTCATCTGTAGACCCTGCTGAAACCTGCTCGCTCGCTTCTCCTCGTCCGTTACCATATACGGCGCGAAGCGGCTCAGTCGAAGAAACTCCGCGGCATACTCGTCCACGGACTTGTTCCCCTGCTGGAGTCTGATGAATTGCTCCTCCATATCTTTCTGCGCCGTAGCAGGGAAAAAGCGGCTGTAAAAACTCTTGGAGAAAGTATCCCAGGTAATAGGTTTCTCCAACCGGGCCTCCTCAGCCAACCACCAAGTTCGAGCTATGTCTTTAAGCTGAATCTTGGCGACTTCAACTTGGTTCTCCTGTGGGACACGGGCTGCGTTCAGCAGGTCTGTCGTGTCCGTCAACCATTGCTCCGCCTCCAATGGTTTCTCGCTCCCCGTGAATATAGCAGGCTGTAGTCTTCTGAAGTCCGATACATTCCCGGGTTTCTGTTCCTTCGGGGCTGCTAACTCTTGTCTAAGGAGCTCGGTCTGCTGCTGCTGATTTTCCATCTGCCGTTGCTGGTTTCCCAGCATAGCCTGAATGATTCCCAAGACATCGGCATTCTCTCCTCCTACGGGTCCATTCGGTACTTGCCCGATGTTGTTACGACCCGATCGTCTCTCCATACCGAATAGATGAAAGATAACTGGATTTGAAAACAAATGGAAGGAGTTTAGGATACAAGGAAATGAATCAAGGAAGGAATCAAGAAGGACTTAACAACTTTGTATATTATAGTTGGCATTAGCAAATTACAGGAATTTGCCGCTTGTTTGTACTTTAGGTGTGAGAGCCTAGGCTCTGATACCAACCTGTAACGCCCCGATTTCCAAGATACGGGGACGTCACTGCGACGTATATACGTAGGTCAGAGAGTGCCCCCACGTATATACGCTAAGCATAAAGTACAACAAGAAATCCGAGTACACACGAAGCGTGGTATTCATGCAAATGCCAACATGAAAGGTACATATACAAAGTCATCACAGTATGATAAACATCTACACATTACATGTGTCTTTTATCATAACAAGTCCAAAGTAAAATATACAAGATGAACAACAAATGCTCACGAGTAGGATGGAGATCCCGTGAGTCAAAAGAGGAGCCTGGCACGAAGGAAGAAGAGCTAGCCTGCTCACTAGAGGAAGCTCAATCTACAGTGGATGGCTCCACTACGATCCAAGCTTCGAAATCTGAATATGCAAATCCAAGGGTCAAGACATATAATAGTAAACAACTATAGCCAAGTGGCAAAGCGATAAGAATAGGGGTTAGAACACAAGTATAATATATGAGGACAGGTATCGCATACATGGAACAGGAAATCGAAAGTAAGGTTAATTATAAGCAAAAGTGATTGTATACGCTTAGGTCACGGTCCCATGAGACTAGTACATCGAAGGAATAATCCAAACAAGGAAACCCTCATATATATACCTTTGACTCATGCCACAGTATATCCAAGCGTATAGAATCAGAGATGCAAATCAACTATGGTCAAGCCAAGAATGCATAACAGTAATTGTCAAGGTCCATAATACACGTATCACAAGTCATAACCGGAACTATAACATGAATCACAATAGGCAACGTCTACTATTATTATTACTCTCGTCTAACTCATATATCTAGGTATGTGTTTGAGTGTACATCCCACACACATACATCCATATATAAGAAAGTCGAGGGTCGTTACCGGAAGTAGATGGAGAACTGATATCACCTCTTATAGTGGTTTCCATACACCTGGAACCAGCTTTGGAGGCCCAAAGTCCCCCTAAATGTAATGACATATAACTTACCGCCAATATATATCCCATCACTATAAGCAAGGTATCATTCCGGCATCCATCACTTCCTCCCATACCCATACAAGTTGTCCCTTTTTATAGTTTATTAATATAATTATCTGATTATGGGAATGAGTAGGATCATAACTGTAATCATACATGTAGTCAGAACTGTAATCATAAATGTAATCAGAAATGTAAGACATAGCAAGTGATCAGGTACTACATTCCCGTTATCGAGATAATTATACAATGTCAAGTGTGTCATGCCTTGTTGTAAAGAGATAGCATGACAAAATGGTGATATACATGTGTTAAAAGGAAACATAAAACTAACAAGTCTAAAGAATTGACAAACGGTTGATAATGTTAACGAACAAGTCATGAAGTATCAAGTGGTGAGATCCATCAAGTAATAAGTCATGTGGTATCAATTATGAAGCATAAACAAGACTAAAGTACCACATGCATAGAGGTTAAGATCCAAAATCAGAAAAGAAAGCAACTAAATTAACCAGTCAGAATTAGTCGACTAGGTGAAAGATTAGTCGACTAAAAGGGTCTTCAGTCGACTAATAGTCCGCAGGAGTCGACTAAAGTGGTTTTCCAGAGAGTTTGGTAGTCGACTTGGGTTGGAAGGGTAGTCGACTTGGTGAACTATAAGTCGACTAACGAATACGCAAGTCGACTAAATCTGTGATGCATAAAATTGGGATTTATTTCAGGGACATGTTAGTCGACTAGGATCAAGGGTATAGTCGACTAAAGGTATCTAGTCGACTAGTAATATAGACTAAGTCGACTAGGGCCGAGAGTTGGTGTTTTTGGTTCAAGGAAAATTAGTCGACTAGGGGTCAAAATGTAGTCGACTAGGGGAGTCTAGTCGACTGATAAAATAGCTTAGTCGACTAAAACTGTGAAATCAGAAAAGCTACGTTTTAACTAAGGTGGGTTAGTCGACTAGGCCCTAGGTTAAGTCGACTAATCCTGGGGAAAACTGAGCATAAACAGAATTTCTGATGGTTGTTTGATGGGCTAAAAATACGATTTTTATGGCACAAACGTACATGAAATTGTCAGCACAATTTTACAAGGAGGTTGTCTAGTCTTGGTGAGTAAAGATACTCACGTAGATCGGTTATGCGAAGCTTTACGAACTCGGAATGGTTGTGGTCGACGAATTGATCAACGGAGATGTAATCGACAAAGAGAGATGATCCCCAATCCAAAGTAGTTGAGGTTGAAGTGAAGATGAAGACCTAGGTGATTGATGTTGAGATAGAGGAGGGAATGGTGAAGGTTTTCTCTTTGGTGAAGTGAAAAAGAGAAAGAAATGTAAAGGAAGGGATTTATATAGGTTTTGATTTATAAAGGAGATGTAATTATGTAGAAGGGAGGGGTTTAATTGCAAAATAGGAGATGGGATGGGTGTCTCTCCTTGGCCACTTGGCCGGCCATGGGGAAGAGAGAGAGGGGTGCATTAATGGGGATATTTTGGAGGAAAGATATTTTGGAAAATATGAATTGTTGGAATTTTAGAAATTTGAAATCCTTTGGCTCGGAGAAGAAGGAAAGAATAAAGGAAAAGAGAAAAAGAAAAGATTTGAAATGAGAAGATATTTTCTTGGTCTCCGAAATCAAAATGTCGGAAACACAGTTTCCCGAGTTAATGTCGAGCATGCGGGAAAACATTTCAGAAAATACCGAAATCGTCCGAAATTCAAGTATCTCGGAACGACTCGTAATTGATACTAAAAATCAATAATATTATACTAAATATCATAGTGAAATCCGTTTTAAGAAATACGGTATAGTTTTAAAGTTAAAAATCCCGGAACCAATAAAATACCGACTCCGTTGGAATTTTCATAAATTCATAAATCCTCAGAAAAAGAATGTAGGTAGAAAATATGATTCTAAGGAATAATGCCTAAAGGGCCATCTTGAAATTCCTAACTGTTTGGAATTTAAAAATACTGGAATCAGTCTTCTATCGACTCCGGCGGAAAATCCATAAATTCGTAAAATCTTCAGAAAAAGTATTTAAATAAGAAATGTGATTCTAAGAAGAAAAGTCTAAAGACTCTTCTGGAAATTCCAAGTGGTTTGTGAATTAAAAATCCGGGAAGCGGTCAGCGACACTAGCCGACACCCGTTATGAAGAAATTCCTTTTAATTTCAGAAAATTCCAGAAATTCATGTAAAATCTAATATATTGCAAAATGATATTTGAAATTAAAATTGGTCGAATACGGAAAGTAAGTCGAAAAATACGTTCGAAAAACTGAATACGCAATTAAGCACGTATTCCGGGAACGGGGTATTACAGTTGTGCTTCAGGAGGTGTTTGTACAGAGGTGAGTAACCTGCAACCCGCTGATAAATGCGAGAGCGGCAACTTTCTCCCCACAGTTGGAGACTTTGATGAGCTGGTTGGTGGAGGGACTGTGCCTCCAGTGGCTTTGATTGCCTTACCTTTGGATGTGGCGCCTTTAATGATTTATTTTTTCTGGGTCATTGTTGACGTGGGAGAGGCTTTTTGAAGAAGATTTTCTGATTTTATGGGATAGATCTTGAGTGTAGGGACTCAGATCTCAATGAAAGTACCAATTTGTGGTGGAGATTTTTTGATGCGATTGATCGAACGGTCAATCTCGTGCCGCAAATGAAAGGCGATGTAGTTAGATTTGGGGGAAACTATCATCAATACAATAAACAGGCAGAGATAAATATTTTACGTGAAAACTCAAATTGGAAAAACCACAGGAGGAGATAGAGAATTTACTATTATTTTCTTAAAGTTACAGTGAACTTTGCAGTGTGTTCTTTGTTTAAAATTTCCTTGATCTTTCTAGCATTGGCGGTCCACCGCTCTGCTGGCAAAAACAGCAGATTGCCTATTACGGCTATATTTTAGATTTTTCTAGTTTGTTTATTTTCAAACAACTAGTATATACTTTATTTAGGTTTAACTTGTTTTTAATGACTGGGATTAGTCTTTAATTGTATCATCCCATTCCCTATAAATAAGACCCATTGTAGAGAGTTTTCCTTAAGATTGTCAAGATTTCAAAGTTTAAAAAATCTAAGTTTTGGTTTTTGAAAAAAGATATGAAAAATCAAGAAAAAAATTTTTGGGAGAAATTATTTTTGTGCTACAAATACTTACATCTTCAAAGAAGTTTTTTCAATAGTTTTTCTTGAGCATCCACTTTCAAATCTCTAAGTTTTCACACACAAGTTTGAGCCAATCTCCTCTATCACTCTATATAAACTTTGTTTATGAAACTTCATTATTTGCAGTCAAGGAGATTGTTCACCAAGTGTTCATCATTGTATTTGAAGCAGTTGGAGGTTGCGGCCTCGGAGTAAACTTGCGGGCTTGTGATTGTAGGTGTTGCGGCACCGAGTGAGAGAACTTATATTATTGAGTGATCTTGCGGGATCATGCATAGTGAAATAATTCATTGTGGTGTAGGCAGGGACGAAAAGCAAGTGGCTCGAACCTCCAAACAAATCTCCCGTGCTTGTGATTGCTCATCATCTCTCTCTCTCGCTCTCTCTCAACTCAACTCTACTCATTCTAGTTTATATCGTTTTTCTTTATATGTTTGATATAGTTCATATGCTTACACTTGTTTAAACCAAGATAGCAATTAAGCACCTCAGTTCTTATCAAAGAGGGGTCTTAAGGAGAAGTTTCAAAGCCCTTCACTGGGAATTCGTTTCACTTCTTGGTCATCTTTTCATGTGTTAGTTTTTGTTAGTATAAGTTTCTAAATTTCGTATTTAATTAGAACATCACCTATTCACCCCTTCTAGGTGATTTACATTTTCGCCATAAGTGATTGGACCGTCAATCCCTATTACAAGCGATAGATAAAGTTGGGGTAGTGCATGTAAAGAAAGCACAATACAAAAAGAGACATAAAATTTTACGTGGAAATCCTTGATCAGGAAAAATCAAGGGGAGAAGAAAAAACTTCACTATAATTCTCAAGTTATAAGGATTATAGGAATCTAAAAGATGAGTGTGAATTTCAATCGGAATCAGAATCTAGGATTAAGATTGGGTTCCTTTGGAGTCAGGGGGTTCGAATCTTTTCTGAGGGCTTTCCGCTCATGGCTTGAATGCCTTTCTTCGTTGGAGAACTAGCTTTAAGTGTACTGGACTGAGCTATTGGTATGGTGACGATGGTGCAAGCGAGATCTTTGTAACTGCACGATTTGCACATGTCAACTTGTTGTAACAACCGCCATCAGTGGTACTGGCTTGTTAGAATTGCATGCAGGGAAATTTGCCACTGTCCATAACTGCCCACGTTGAGTAGCATCACCATTATAAATGTGGGGGAATATAAGGTGGCGTAACCGTCGACGGAGATCGAAGGTGAACTGTTACTAGAGCTGCTTGGCTCGGAGCTAAAGTTTTCAGAACGCAGGAAGCCTCAGAGCGGAGAGGATCTGGAGGAGGTAGGAACAGTATGGACTTCAGATGAGAGCTCTGATATACCTTGAAGAGCTAGAAAATGAGGGACGCGTGTCGCCATCTTGAATGGGATCAGATTTTGACCATTACAATAATCTAATGGTTTAAAATTGCTGTCGATGGAAACGTTGTTGGTTCTTTAATAGGTAGGATAGATAGACCCGGCCACGGTTTGGTTTGAATTGCCGAACCGAACTGTAAACCAGTCAGGCGACATTGGCACCGGCAGTCGCCGTTGGTTCCACGGTTCTAAACTGGAACCGGCGTGGCGGCGACTGGTTTCAGTTTGTGAAAATTGGAACAGGGAACCACCGTTCCGGTCCTGAACCGGCGGTTCCCGGTTCAGAACCGATTTTTCTTTTTCTATTTTTTTAGGCCTCCACCCGACTGTTGGCCCTTTGGGCTTGGAGTCCTTCTCTCATTTTTTTTTGTTTTGTTTGTAACTTCTGGGACGGCCCATGGCCCGCCTGGGCTCGCGGTCGCAGGCCGCCCTTCATTTTTTTCTTTAAAAAAAAATGAAGGCTCACTGTGCCGCAGAGGCAGCTCAGCAGCGCCGTGTTGACCATACGGTGGACCTCGCGCCTCTCCAATGGTCCAAATTGGACCGTTGTAGGCTAACATTTAGAAATTTGAATGTTGGCGCCTCCAACGGTCTAAATTGGACAGTTGAGATTATTAATTTTTTTTAATTTAGTTTTAAAAAAGTATTTGTAATCTACAGATAACACTGAAATTCTCCCATTCTCCTTCACACCAATTCACTATCTCCTCCACAATTCGACAAAATCCCTCTCTCAAAATCTCTCTATAAAATCTCTCTCTAAAATTCTCTACAAAGCAGCAGCATTAAAGCAATAAGAAATCGTGTTGTGAAGACTTTATGTGGGCTTTGATTCCTCTAAACGCCAGAAAGATACATGAGCAACTTAATTATAATAAGGATTAAGTTCAAGCTCCTTTTTTTAATTATTTTGTTAAATTTTCTTAGATATTAAAATTAGTAATAATTGATAATAATTATGTTGAAAATAATAATTTAATTTTTTATTATTCTGTTTTTTTAGCTATTTTGAAAATAAATTGAAATCGTCGAATCGGATTTCAAAAAAAAGGATTAAACTGGTTCCGGAACCGCCCACTAAGGGCCGTTCCGGTTCCTCTGGAGAAGAACCGGAGAACCGCCGGTTTCAGAACTGAAGTCACCTCTAAGTATAGATTTATTTCAGGAGAGAGAGACAAGCTTCTGGATAGTTTCTTCCAACTTCATTTCAACATACAGAGTTAACACACAAGTCACAGTCTCGGAGCCTGATCTTTCTACCCATACTTGCGTGATGAGTACCGAATAATTAATCTGCATGTATGATTGCATGGAAATGATTGCTTGCACTCGTCAACATGCAGCAGTAAGCTGTTGTGCCTGAAAGCGCCCTGCACCCAATCTCAATTCTCCACACACAAAAAAATCTCTCCTAGTGTTTTTTTTTGTTCGTTACAGGATGCCAGCCGTGCCCATCACGCAAGGGCACAGCGTGCAAGCAACTCGTCCGATTACGATAGGTATGAGATCCATCACCGTTTCTGTTGTCCTTCTTATATCTTATTAAAATAGTAAATTAAATTAAAGCTAGCTTGTCATAATCCAGAGCGCATCTCTGATATTATTTAATTTGCAAGAGAGAGATACTGAGATGATCATGGCGAAATAGTTGCAGCAGAACTGCAGCAGTTTGTTTAATGGAACGCCACTGTTATCGCGGCTTACTTTTGGATCGTGGCGCCTCCATTAATGGACACTCTCTCTGTCTGGTATCTTTTCATTTTCATTCTCTGGCCCAGAAGTAGTAAAGGCCATTGATTTCAACATCAACACAGATCATGTACACACCAGCCAGTCCTTTTTCGGTCCGAGCCAACTTCTGAATGATAGGGAATCCATGCAATAATATAGGGGAGAATTGCACCAAAATATTCCTTAGTATATGGTATCTTTCAAAAATTATCGCGTATATTTTTTTCATGTATATATCTCCTAATTTTATTTTATGTTACTACCCAATTATCGCTAACGGACAATATCCTTGATGGTATTAACAGCTCATGGAGATGAAAAACCTAAAGTAAAACTATTTAAAAAGAAGAAGACAATTGGCGGGAAGGGATAGAGAAGTGAATTGGGGGAGTTGAATTTGGAAAAATTTTGTCAATCGAGGCATTGGCGATGATCTACAAGACTTCGCATCAATCTCTCCTCCCCAGCTTCCTCTACTGCCCATCATCATCAATGTCGATGTCTCCTTCGAAGAATATCACGCTCACAAAGAGTTTATTTCGAGCAAGAGACCAAACCCTAGCCAAAGCTTTAGCGGAGGAGGATCTGCGGTGGCTGGAGCTCAGAATGAGAAATGGAAGATCGCGATGTACTCGTTGATGATCTATGCTGCGTGCACCATCGGAGGCATCGTTAGCCATGGATTAACTCACATGGTCATCACCCTTCTCGATCTTGTCAAATGCAATGTGTATAGATCTTGGTAAATTTAGAGACTTCGGACGAAAAATAGAGTAAATTTCATCAATTAATTTGCTAACAAATAGGCTATGATATTCTATCCTTCTTTAGATTATAAAAGTTTCTATCCCTCTCTTTTTTTTGTGAGAAAAATTTATTTACAGTAATGTCTCAATTTGAATAGGAAACTAGAATTCGATATATATATATATATATATATATATATATATATATATATATATATTATATATATATATATATATATATAGAGAGAGAGAGAGAGAGAGAGAGAGAGAGCAACTTGATTTGTTCATCAACTTCAACTTTTGTTTTTCTTTCTTCATGAATTTTGTGGATGCAATCTGCTGAAAATCCTAAGGAGACAAAACTCCTCTAGAAAAAAAATCTAGAGGTTTAACGGCTGTTGCACACGTTTAGTGCAATTGTGTCACCTGCAAAAGTATTGTAATAACATTTGTAATTTTTATTTTTTTGTTATGCTCGGAACAGCAAAAGATAAGCGTGGGGGTGTGATTAGTCTACAATTCAGCATTATCATATCATATTTTCCTACCGATTTATGAATAAAACATCGCTTCTAACCTTGTTTTGGTTTATTTTGCAGATAATCAAAAGTCCAAGGGCAAAGTGAGAATAAGAGCCTAATTAAACTCAATTTCGAGTAATTAAATCTTATTACTTGGAGGTCTAGCTAGATAGCTTCTAGAAGATACATTGGACCTATAAGTTGGGGGCGAATTTAAAGAAAACCAGATCCTAATACCCAAATCCAAGACTATCTAGAAGATCCTCGAAGCTGGACAAAACCACAGAGCAAAAACCAGGGTAGTTGGCCCGCGTATTGCCACGGAATCACAGTTTTTCCCGTGTTTTCGCGGCTATGTGGAGGATCCACGCATCGATTTTCTACGTGTGGCCTCGTCTCACCTTCCAAATCCTTCTCCTACCTATAAATCTGCATTTTCAGAGCTGAGACGAGGTTACAGAGAGCTATAGGCTACAGTTTTCTTTCATTGTTTGTGTAGTTCTTGTTGTTCTCTTTTCTTCTATATTTTCATTTTTATTTTAGATCTTGTAATAGGGCTGAGTTTGATTCAGAGGAGAGAAAGAGAGATCTTGTAATAGAGAGTGACACTCTATGTAAAGCTTCCTCCTTCTTCTCTATTGTAATCTTCATCTTCTACATGATGCTTAGCCAACTTTTCTTCTCTTATGGTAATTTAACTACTAACCACTAACTTGCTAACCACTTATTTGATAATCCACATGAATCTAATAATCTCTACTAGGCCTTGCTCTTGGAAGAGCCATTGATGGTTCATGATGATGGATTCTAACATTTTAATATCCAACTACTAGTAAGCTAACTTGCAATGTCTTCTTTATTTTATACTCACCTCTACTTGGTTTTGATGATGTAATAGTAGCTTGCATCTTGTTGTGTGGATTGAACGTGAAAGAACAATCTTATGTGCAATACCTTGAAAATCTCTTGAAGCCAAGAACTAGAGATGGTCAACGATCCATATGTGACAACTATCACTAAGAGGTTAGCATGTTAGTGGAGCAATTAGTAGTTAGTAGCCATGAGTTTTCTTTCATTGTTTTTCTTTTTTCTTTTTACTTTGTTTACAAAACTAATTTCAAAACTTTTTTATCATTTTTCTGTCGATATTTTCATCACCTTCTTAGTTCACTTTTGTTTTCATCTTTTTCACAACAAGGTTCATCTCTTTTTCTATTTTGTTTTTAAACCCACTTTCTAAATCACTTCACAAAGTTTTTCTTTCACCAAAACAACTTCTTTTTCACATCATCAATTTCATCTTCTTCTCCACCATCACTTCTAGTTTTTTTCTTTTCCGTTTCTTTAACAAAGAAGAATTGTTAAGAATACACGTGAATGAACTGTTAATGCTTCTATCGCCTCCCATCCTTATGGATTCGACCCGTATGACCATCATGCTATAATGGAAGTATCGAGAAAGCCCAAGCACACATTTTTATACTGATTTCAAAATACACATTCCGATCAAAAAAAATAGCGCTGTTGTCGGGGACGGGAATGGTTTTGATTTCATGTTTTTATTAACATTCTCTTCTCTGTTTTGGTGTGTAGGTTAATTTTTGTAGAAACTGAACATTGCAAAACTTTACACTTGCTTGCATCTTTTTACTCTCAAAAATAGGGACCTTGCTTCCATATTTTTGCCATGCCAAAGGCCAAAAAAGCCGTGAAAGCGCGGCAATTTTGTGGCATTTGAGCTTCATCTTTTGCAGAGATCTTGCAAGTTGCATATATCGTTGTATTCTTATGCTAATTTTCTGTTTTGATTACCTAAACACTACAATAAATTAAAGAACTAAAATTCGGTAATTTGATGTGTTTTAAAACAGTTTAGACATTTACATTTAGGCACGTGTCAATTTCAATTCCAATATACTGTGTTTTGTTCTGTTATGATGTAGACTGAGGTGTACATATGGCATTGTATATAGCATAGGACAAACACGTGGGTGATTTACTCACTTTATGTGTTATTTTTATCTATATTGCACATTTGCACGAATCGGACTTAAGGGCATAACTCAATACAAGATAAGATGGAAAAGTCATTATCTTTCTTTAGCCCAAAAATCACCTCCCTACTTACACAACCCAAGCCTAAATAAAAATTGATAGACATTGGCCCTAGGGACATCTCGGACTCATTAAGAGATGGACCGAGGGTGAACTTGTGAGAACAATACTCTTACCAAATTGGTGTCTAAGATTAGAGATTAAGAGGTTAAGCCTTGAAGATCCGGTAGTTTGGCGTAATTAAGGCCCGTTACTTACGCACGGATACCTCCCACCGCATTTTGCCCCTAACCTGCCGATTAGCTCATAGTCGGGTTCATACAACAACCTCCTCCGGGTAATCGACCAGTTAGGAGTCGTCTAGGTCTAGGTCAACCTAGTATAGGCTTGGTTTTGATTTTTTTCTTTCATCTTTGGTTTGCTTTTTTTTTTGTTTGTGTTTGTTTATGAAATGGAATTCAACAACAACAATTCTTTTAATCCTAATATGAAATTATATTTTACACCGACCTCATTTGACTCAAATAACTCCAACCCGGCTTTAAATAACACGAACCAATCGAATAGGCCGGATTGGATTTATCCGACACAATATGACCCATATCCCTATTCTAATAAACAAAATGTTCAAAGTAATTTCCACTTTTAATGGAGTCAATAGGGGTTCACCTCCCCGAGTCAAATTTTCAGCTACCTTGTCCACAATTTTCATAATATTCATTCCCGGATTTTGCTGCACATACTTCTTTTTTAGAATATCCAACTGTAAAAAAATCCATCCTATAAATGAGCATGGAAGTCATGCATGAGTCCCAACAAAGTAAGCTTGACTCACAATCATTCTAAAAACAAGATTCATACTCATCATCTTCAGTCCAAAACAGAAAACCATCAATCCTGAAAATGAGTATGCGTGAATCCGAGCAACAATCACAAAATCTGATGGACTCACCGTTTCGCCAAAATTTAAAAAACCAACCTTCATACCCATCTTTTCAAGCCTAATCACAACAAAAGATGAACCAATCGACTTTGAAAAGCTAATTGAAGCCATAACTTAAGTTCAGATCGCTCATAATCATGAAATAGATATAATAGTCAAAACATTCCATTCCCACCCTTTACTATTTCTTACGTCGCTAACCATTATGTTAGAGCCCAAGAATCATGTTGTTTTGGAAACCAAGATTCATACTCATCATCAGTTCAAAATAAAAACCCATCAATCTTGGAGAAGAGTATGAAAGCTTTGTATGAGTCCGAGCAACAATCTCAAATTTTGATAGATTCATGATTTCACCACAATTTTCAAACCAGCTTCCATGCTCACCTTTTCATAAAAGTCGATTGCAGAGAGTAAAAGAGTCATGATTCAGACTCAAAATTCTGTTACCTGGCCTATCAGTAGGTTAGATTCAATATTGAGCGAGTTGATCAATAGGAGTGAGAGAAATCTCTCTTGTCAACGTTTGACCCATCCTTATATCTTTAACTCTATCGATTGGACCAAAAAATCATGTTGTTTTGAAAAACAAGATCCAATTTCAGTATACCCATTTGAATTTGACCAAAATCTAAGTTTTGAGAACCACATTGATATTTTGACAAGTTATCTCTTTCTCGACATTGAATTTGAGCATGAATGTGATCCTCAGCCACAAATTGGTAACTTAATTTTACTTCTTAATTCAATAATGACTCTAGTTATTTTACCTAATTTTTAATCACTTTCCCGAGTCAGTACTGGATCCTGTGCCCGTTCATCGTGAAATTGAATCACCAATCTTTTATGATCAATATATTGATCTTGACCAATACCATACTTTTGAAAATTCCATTGATAAATTGGCAAGTTCTCATTTTTATGAAATTGAACTCAATCAAGAATGTGATTTAGATTCTCAAATTTGTAATCTAGTTCAAATTGTTGAATCAATAATGACTCTTGTTTTGCTATCCGATTTGAGCAACATTTTAGAGTTAGTTTTGATTCTCATACCTGTCATTAATGAACTTGAATCACCAATCTTAGAAAGTCACATTCCATTGGGAGAAAATGAATGTGGACTAGAGCTTCATCATTTTGATTTGGACCCACTTCCTGAATAAATTTCAACTCTTGAACTTTTACTTGATTTCAGTCAATTTCCTGAGTTGGTATTAGTTTCTGTACTTCCTGGGTCCAAATCTATCATTCTATCTTTTCATAATCCATTTTGGGACAAAGGTGTTGAAAATAATGACTCTAAAATTATTTGAAAATTTAGAAAGTAGATGGGGTAAATTTTCTAATAAAAATTATCTATATATACATCATAATTGTGGGTTATATTAGAGAGGTCATTGGTGGATTCCTGTGAACTCTACGCAATTTAGATTGGCCACATTTTGCCCAATCAGACCACCACCGGAGCTACCACCTTGAGGTGATTTTTTCTTCCCTCTCTATTTGTTTCATGCATGCATACATTCACGATGCATTGAGGACAATGCATGAAATAAGTGTGGGGGAGGGTCTACTAATGTAGAGTTTTTAGATTTTCTCTTTTTCACTTCTTTTAGGATATTTTTAGAAATCTTCCTTTTATATATGATTTTCCCTTTCTTCAAAAAACTTTTCAAAATAAGAGACAAAATTTTGATCTATTTTTAAGAAAATTAAGATGATCTTAGAATTAAGAAAGTCGTAATTATGACATCTTAAACTTAGTCAAAATAATGGATCTTGTTTGAAATTATAAGCTAAAATTGATTGGAGAGATAATTTTATCTTGAATTTTTTGCCTTACATAGTATGTACTTCACTCTTACACATTTTTGAGATATAAACAAAAAACCTAAAATGTCATAAAGCAAAAATAAATAAAAAGAAAAATATATATGGTATATATGAATAAAAACTATTTATTAATGCTAGGTAACTATGCCTCAAGAAGCATGATTATTCACGCCTAATGGTGGTCAAAAAATAAATAATCCCTTAAGTTTTGTGGCCTTGTTTACTCGAGTCCTTAAACCCGAGGAGTATTTTCTCATCTGGTCCCCTAAGATTATCTGATTTGAGAGTCATTGGCTAAAGGCTCACTACCCAGGTAAACTAGAAAATCAAAGGAAAATAAGGGAAGAAGAAAAAGAAAGAAATATATATAAATAAATGGCTTGATGATTAGAGTTGAAATCCTAAAAATCTTTACTATCACAAAATGCATATTATTTAGGTTTTATGAAAGATAAAATATTCAATCCAACTTTGAATTCTTACCTTAATTGATGACAAGATCTTACATATAAACTAAGTTTAAGGAAGAATATTTTTTGGTGGACTTATGACCTTAGATCACTTAAATTATTGCAAAAATATTTTAAAAACTTTTCTCTTTTTCGAAATGTGTTTTCAGAATATTAAATTTTGTTTTTCTTTCTTCAAGAATTTTATAGGTGCAATCCGCTGAAAACTCTCAGGAGACAAAACTCCTCCTCTAGAAAAAATTTAGAGATTTAGTAGCTTGTTGTACACGCTCAATGCAATCGCGTCACTAGCAAAAGTGATGTAATAACATTTGTAATTTAGTTTTTCTTTCTCCTGTTTTCCTCGGACGAGCAAAAGATAAGTGGGGCGGTGTAACTAGTCTACAATTCAGCATTATCATTATAACGCCCCGATCCCACAGGTACGGAGACGTTACTGAGACGTATATACGTAGGTCGAAAATACCCTCACATATATACGTTAAATATCAGTACAAGTAAGAATTAAAGTACAAAAGTATGTAGTGCATTATACATTCTAACATATGAGTACAATTATAAAATTATCACCGGATGTGACATAATATTATAAGATTATTATGTCACAGATAGGCGCAATTGTGAGAATACAAAGAGATATACAAATATGAACAGTACAAAGACGCTCACGAGTCACAAAAGAAAAGATCAAGAGCCAAGCAGGGAGCCTGAAAAGACTAGGTCTCAGACTGTTTACCGATGATCCACGCTACAGCCGCGGATCTTTGATCGGTAACTAGGAGAATTCACAAGCTCCAAGCTCCAGGATTTAGACATGAGGATCTAGGGGAGTCAGAAACTCCCCAACAAGTGGCGCGGTGAATGCCAAGTGGTGTGCATGGATAAGCACGCGTGTATCGATAAATTCAAATCAAGGGGTATGTATTGAAACTGTGTCGTGAGCACATGCATACAGAAGCAGGTAGAGAGATAATAAATGATATCAAGCAGAGAACATGCATGGTATAATATTATAAGAACAGGAGACTAGTGGAATAGAACATAAGTGCTAAGTTAGGATGTAAATGTATATAATATAATAATAATAATAAAATCAAATTTTAAAGTAAAACCAGATGAAAGCAAATACGGCAAAACCAGCAGTACAAACTCAGTTTACGACTTTATGAGAAAAGTATGTTGACGTAATAATCCAAACAAGGAAACTCTCATCGATATACTGTATATCTCACGTCATCATAAGCTAAGTCCATATGACCCGAATTGCAAAACACATAACGAATTATTAATTGGCATCTTTTATTGTTATAGCTTGTCCTACTCAGATGTCTAGGTATGTGGACTAGCGTCCCAGCACACATATATCCACATCTGACTAAACCAAGGTTGTTATTAAAAACTGATGATGAGACCCACGAGTTATGTTTACAATGGGGGTTCCGTGCCTATCTAGAACAACGACCCAATAACCTGAAATTTAGTCAGGTATGTGCTGCTAAGCACTCATAATGAATAGATTACAATAGCCGGGGCCCGGAATACCTGGGGCCCACAGGTAGAACCTCAAGATTTTAGTTGCACAATATCCCTATACCATTGTAAACAAAACCACAATTGAAGTCCATCAGCTCCCCTCACCTGGTATAAGTTGACATTTTTATGATTTATTATGTAATTATTAATTTTGAAAATAACAGGAGCAGGACAAGATCAGGAATTTAAGAATACATGAGCACATGTATAAC
The DNA here is from genome assembly GCA_038442645.1 of Agave tequilana. Classification (NCBI taxonomy): domain Eukaryota; kingdom Viridiplantae; phylum Streptophyta; class Magnoliopsida; order Asparagales; family Asparagaceae; genus Agave; species Agave tequilana. The sequence goes on along the minus strand of JAVJIF010010156.1, from coordinate 40,912 downwards.
AGGAGTACATGAGTACTATAGATTTAGGTCACTATATATATAATACAGGATAACAGGTACATGATTTTCGTAAATGTGATAATCACAGGTCTAGTGTTTACAAGACATGAGATAGGTGATACGTGATATCATAAATGGGACGGGTGATAAGCAGTAGCATGGTCAAGTAATAGCATGACAACTGGTGATATCAGGTAGGTGACAAAAGACAGCATGATAAATAATAGCACATTAAGTGAAAGTATATCAAGCAATACAGGAAAACATTATCGATACAAGAGATCAGTATGATTACTGAAAAACCAAGAAGTCTCAAGAAAATAATATAAATAAGATTTCAAACTTTACACAACCATAATAAAAGAATAGATAAATTAGCAATCAGGCAATTTAGTAAGCGAACATCCAAGCGGAGCTAAGTAGAGCTGGAGGCATGGACGACGAACAGTGTTTAATCACTAAAGAGCTTGGCGGAGCTACCGAAAATGCTCGACTTAAAATGTTAGTCTAAAATCTGACAGAGTTTCGCCTAGGCTAATGATAAAGCGTTGATCGCTAAGCATGCCTACCAGGCGGAGCATAAGAGGCCTGACGGTCTAAGCACACTCCTCTTTCGAGGAAGTGGGTAAGAGCCCAAAGACTAGAGTATGCTCGGGGTCTAAGAGCACTCTCAGTAGCTACCAGAAAACCCATAAGGGTGCAAGGCCTAGACCTATTGGGTAGCTAGCCGAGAGTGGGCAGAAATCCAGAGTCGATACAGGGGTACCTGCACTATTAGTACCACACATGCATAAATATGACGTCATCTACATTATTACAAGCATTACAGTACATCAGTCTGATACAAGTTAAGACATGCCCATAGAATACAACAGACCCACACCCGTACAATCACACCGGACTGATACAAGATCCAATATAGTAAAAGATCCAATACACACCCAATAATGCAAGGAAAACCACTCACCTAAAATACAAATCCCAAAGCTTCGCGCACCCGAGCTCCTGAGAAAGGAAAACCACGAAGCGAGAGAAGGAGAGGGGGCTTGGCCCCTTGGTGGCCGCCGGCCCTAGGGAGGTGCTCCGGCCTCCTTAGGAGGCTAAGGAGGTGACCGGCCTAAGAGAGAAAGGAGAGGGAGAGTGGAAGAGAGTGGTGATGGAGATGGTGTTTGTAGTTGACGGTGTTGGAGGAGTTGGATTTTGAAGGAGAAATGAAAAGGAAGTTGAAGGAGATGATGATGATGGTGGTGATGTTGGAGGTTGAAATAGGGATGATGGAGGTGGTGCTATGGTGGTGAGAGCGGAGATGGTGGTGATGGGGAGAAATAGAAGAGGTGGTGGTGAAGATGGAGGATTTGTAGTGGTCGGGGTGATGTTGTTGAAAATGGTGAAGTTGTCACCGGAATAGTTGTTAGAATAGTCCCCGGAGATATTGCCAGAGCAGAGGGGGATGGCCTTAGGCATAGGCTGGTGGCCAGCCAAGATGAAGATGGAGCGGAGGTGGTTTGGTGGAAGGGTTTGTTGATGGTGGTTGTTTTGCAGAAGGTAATGGATATGGTGAAAAGTTGATGGTGTTTTGGAGTTTGTGGTGGAATAAATGGAGATGGAGGAGGAAGAAAATGATGGTGAACTCTTGTAGGTGTTGTTGTTGTTGCGGTTGTAGTGAAGATGAAGGAGGGGTTAGTGGTGATTAGGATTTTGAAGGAGAAATGAAGATGAAAAGAGAAGGAAATGGAGTTGTTTTGGAGTTGGAGTTTAAAGGAGAAGGGAAAGGATTTGGATTAGGGGTTTTTTTGTGAAATGTAAAGTGGAGGAAGGTGCTTGGCCGGCCTTAGTAATGGGAGAGGAGTGATGAGTGGATTGGGATATTTTAGAGGAGATATTTTGCTAGAATGTAGTAGAAGAATGTAGAAGTGTTTAGAAGTTGTTAGAAGGAAAAGGAATGAAGGAAAAAGAAAAAAAGAAAAAGAAAAGGGAAAGGGAAAAATAAAAAATAATTGGAAGAAAAAGAAAAAATAATTTGAATGGTGGAATCCCTGGGCTTAGTAGTGGATGCGAAAATTTTTTGAAAAAATACCGAAAACGTTCAAAATCAAGTATCTCAGAAATATCTCCAAAATTTCTCAAAAATCAAGAATATTATATTGAGGATCATGGTGAAATCAGATTCAAGAAATTTTATCCAATTTTCAAATAAAAAATCCTAAAATTTATCATTGATATTGGTGGACACTGAATCTGGCCAGATTTTAATAATTCTAAAAAATCTCAAAAAATGCATTAAAATAGTAAATATTATTCTAAGAGAAAAATGTGAAAGCAGTTTTCAACAATTTGACTCTGTTTGTAATTTAAAAATCCAAATATCAATCGGCAGTGCCGATCAATTCTGATTTTAAAGTTTTATTAAATTAATTCAGAAATTTTTTTAAAAATCATGAAAATTATAAAATATTAAAAAATAGTGTTTGAAATTGAAGTTAGTCAAATCTGACTACCGAAAAGGCCAAATAGAGTAATACATTATGATCGAGTCCCCGGTTCAGACTAGGGCTGACTCCGAGTCCAACAATCCGGATTCAGTGCACAACAATCGCATAAATAGTCATAAAGCAAAATAAAAAAATGCTGAAAGTAAATAAAAATAATATGATGAAAATAAATCTAAATACGTATCGAAGTACGTATTTCGGGAACAGGGTGTTACATTCTACCCACCTTACAAAAATTTTGTCCTCGAAATTTTGATAAGGGGAAAATGAACACAGGAAAGGATAGGGACGAGATTATACCAATTAAGATATGACTAATTAAGGGTAATTCTCATAACTGATTGACCAATAACTCTGGACCTAGACATCTCCTGCACTTCCTGTCGTATAATTTATAGATCTGATAATTGTTAATAAGAGAATTCTGTTAGAAGAAGATAATTAAGATTCTGAATGGTCCGCTTGGACTACCGATCTTTTTGAGAATGATAAGATAAGCTGAATATAAGAAAAGTCCCTAAACTTCTCTGAAGATTATTCCAAAATTGCGATCCGAATTTCGTGTCTCTACCCAATACAATATAACTGGAATACCATGTAGCTGAACTATCTCTCTCATATAATTATCTGCCAGAACTCTTGTAAAACTGACACACTCTGGATAATAGATCATAATATCATAAGTAAAGAAAACCCGACAGCTGATGCAGATACATAAATAAAGAACAACTGATAATAATAAGTTCTGAATACTGGGCGTCAATTACTCTGAGAAGCATAACTAAGAATTCATAATAACTGCATTCTGAATGTTAATTCGACTGTGAATTAAATATCTAGTGAATACCCAAATCCCGCAATGTTGGTCGAATAGATCGTCGAGAAAATTATGGCAAGCTTGTTCAGACACAACAAGAAAATCTGATTCATTAAATCCATGAAAACAAGTTAGGGAGAAGAAATCCGGGGAGCGAGGTTAGAGTGCTAAAACACTGTCAGAACTAGCCACGAGCAAAGTTAGACTCAGGTGGGGCCATTGCATAACACAACATCAGGCGCTAAGCATTAGGGTGATGTGGAGCTGATACTCTGCGAGGGTCACACTTGGCGGAGCTCATGCGATGAAACCAGCGCGTAACACATCACTAATTGCAAAGTGATAGGCTGCAACAAAACTCATGCCTAGTTGAGTTCGCGTGGCTAGAACACAACTCTCAATTGGCAAGGCTAGTGGGGTCTGTGGCTTGTCAAATCCATCGTGTTTTGGTCCTGAAGGACACGATCAGGAATCTACAATAACTGAAATGAGTCCGAAATGCAATCTTTTGGATGTCAATCTTATGGCAAATCAATTCTGCAAATACCTGAGCTATTGTAAAGTTGATGAAAGAGATCGTGAACGCCACTTGAATATTATAAATAAGACTACTGTAGCTCTGTCTGATGGAAATCTTGAATCTGGAAATTTTTTTCACACTGACGCTCTTCGTGTAGTGGTATAATCCGTATATATTATGACTACCCTACTTTCTGTACGGATCCTCATTTTCTGTGCTAATCCCCATAAAATATCCATTTATATATATATATAATATGGAGCTGAAGAACTGCCCGATATAAGATAATATGATGCATTAGAATCGAAGAATACTGGAATACGATGAGGACAATCACATTTGTCTTACCGCTGCCTCACTAGTCTTCCATATCTTAAGTTGGTTAAAGGCTACAAAAACTGAAACAATAAAAATGGAAGAGATAAGAATCAACATGAAAAAAGGGAGTTGGACACGAAAAACTAAGTTTGATGATAATAGTACAAGAAAGTGGGTATAATAAGGAAGACTCACCAACTCAGGATATGATAATTTGGGGCTAACAGTTACAGGTGGCACCGTCAGGGTTTCCATTCCGAATATTGGGCTCCATATCTTGCCATTACTTCATCTGATGCCTCGGCTTCTTCTGTTGATAAATTATAAACTTGGCCTCTTCTAGCTCTTGCCCCTCTCTGTGACTGATTATGCCGCTAGGGCAAGAGTGGGACTCTTCTGCCAACAGGTTCTGGGTTTCTTCTCAGTGGTGGGGCTGGAAGTGCTGGGGTGCTGCTCGTGCTGAAAGTGTTGGATAGGTCCTTTTGAGTAGACAAATGCTCACCGAATGATCCTCGTACCCACATATTAAACACAATCCTTTTGTAATCTGACATTTGTGTTGAATGTGTCTGGGCTTTCGATAATACTTGCATATTACCTGCTAAAGGAGATACTGGAACAGATGTTTAGCCTTTGGCGCATTACTAAATCTGACTGGTATTCCTCTATCCATCACCGGGTATTCTTTGTCCATCTGCTAGAATGTCAGCTTCCCTGACTTGTCCTATTCGTGATCTCGTTTCTTCTTTTTAAGACCACGCTTCACTTCACGTGCCATGGAGAGGACTTGAGAGTATGTCTTCAGTTGCTGGGGTATAATGGGTATCTGGATGTCTATCTTCAGACCCTGTTGAAACCTTCCAGCTCGGTTCTCTTTATCAGACACCAAGTATGGCGCAAAATGGCTAAGTCTCAAAAACTCTGCAACATATTCGTCTACGATCCAATTCCTCTGCTGTAATCTGATAAATTGTTCTTTCATCTCCTTCGAGCTGTTGCGGGGAAGAATCTCTATATAAATCCTTCGAGAACTGGTCCCAAGTAATGGGCTTCTTGAGTCTCGCTTCTTCCTCCAGCCACCATGTTATGACTACATCCTTCAACTGTATCTTGGCCGCTTCCACCTAGTTCTCGTCAGGGATCCAGGGCTGCCTTCTGAAAATCTGTCGTGTCTACCAGTCATTGCTCTGCATTCAGCGGTCTCTCTGTGCCTGAAAAGATTGCCGGCTGTAATCTCCTGAAATCTGACAAGTTGCCTAGCTTCTGTTCCCTGGGTGCAACCAATAATCCTTGATGCAAGAGCTCTGTCTACTTCGATTGACTCTCCATCATACCTTGAAGTACCCTTATCATGTTATCATTCTCTCTGGTAGGACTACTATGTGTTCCCTATCTTTTCATATCTGAGTTGGTTTAAGAATAGCAGAAAACTAAAAATTGAAAGGAAGGAAGAGCTTTAGGATTCAAGGGAAGGATTATCAAGAGAAAATAGATAACTTTGTTCTTGTAGTTGGATTGTATAGTCAGGACTCATGCATTCCAGTTGCAAATTTTTTCACTATTAATTTGTCGACTGGTTGTATTGAGAATGTGAGAACCTAGGCTCTGATACTACCCTGTAACACCCTGATCTCATGGGTACGGAGACGTTACTGTGACGTATATGCGTAGATCAAAAATACCCTCACATAATGCACTAAACATTAGTACAGGCAAGAATTAGAGTACTGAAGTATATGGTGCGTTATACATTCCAACATATGAGTACAATTATAAAGAAATCATAGGATGTAACACAATATTACATCACAGATAGGCGCAATTACGAGAATACAAAGAAATATAGAAGTGTGAACAGTACAAAGACGCTCACAAGTCACAACAGGAAACCTCGAGAGTAGAGCAGGTGGCCTGGAAGGACTGGGTCTCAGACTATCTATCAATGATCCACGCTACAGCTACGCATCTCTGATCAGTAATTGGGAGAATTCATAAGCTCCAAGCTCTATGATCTGGACATGAGGATCCAGGGGAGTCAGAAACTCTCCAACAAGTGGTGAGGTGAATGCCAAGTGGCGTGCAAGGACAAGCACGCATGTATCGATAAATCTGAATCAAGGGGCATGTATTGAAAACTGTGTCATGAACGCATGATACAGAAGCAGGTAGAGAGATAGTAAATAATATCAAGTAAGAAATATGCATGGTATGATATGATAAGAACATGAGACTGGTGGAATAGAACACAAGTGGTAAGTCAGGATGTAAACATATATAATAATAATAATAATAATAATAATAATAACAACAAAATCAGAAATTCAAAGTAAAATGCGATGAAAGCAAATACGACAAAACCAGCTGTACAAACTTAGTTTACAGCTTTATGAGATAGGTACGTCGAAGGAATAATCCAAACAAGAAAAACTTCATCTATATACTGTATATCTCACATTATCGTACGCTAAGCCATACGACACTTATTGCAAAATACACAACGAATTATTAATTGGCATGTTTTATTATAATAGCTTGTCTTACTCGGATGTCTAGGTATGTGAACTAGCATCCCAACGCACATATATTCACATCTGACTAAAGTAAGGTTGTTATTGAAAACTGATGATGAGACCCATGAGTTATGTTTACAATGGGTTTCGTGCGTATCCGGAACAACGACCTAATAACCTGACATTTAGTCAGGCCCGTGCGGCTAAGCACTCATAATGAATAGATTACAATAGCCGGGGTGTAAGAACCACCCCGCCCGGAACACCTGGGGCCCACAGGTAGAACCTCAAGATTTTAGTTGCACAACATCCCTATATTATTGTAAACAAAACCATAATTGAAGTCCATCAATTTTTCCTTACCCAGTATAAGTTGTCATTTTTATGATTTATTATGTAATTATTAATTTACGGGTATAGCGGGAGCAGGACATAATCAAGAATTCAAAAATACAAGAGTACATTGATCGGTCGCTGATATTGCACATTCATTGTCACATTCTCATACTTATTATATAATAAACTCTACTTTTAATACTAATTATTATCTAATTTATATGCAGGCCCATTTCTAAAGGAAAGGAAAGACAAAAGAGCCCAAAAGCCCATCAAAATTCTAATTTAATTCAGAATTAATTCGAAATCAGAAAATCAGGGCAGATCATGGCAAATCAGAGAAGTTGAAAACCGGTTAAAACAAACCTTTTGGTTAAAGCTAAAGATCAGAGGCAGTTTCGTCAAATTTAGGAGCTAAAACGGGAAATCCAGAATCAGATAAAGGAAAATCGCTAAAGCAGGAGTTGTACCCCTCTGGGTGTGGCCACCTGGCATTTCGCGGCTTTGTTGAGGAAGTTGGGGGAGCATTTGCTCCCCCTATCTTCGTACGCTCCTCCCCGTTGGGTTTTGCCTATAAATACTCGATTTTTCAGAGACCAGAGGGAACGACCATGCGGACATAAATTCTAGGCCAGCTTTTCATTCTTTTTAGTGTAGGTTTTTATTTTTCTTTTTATGTAATTTTTAGTTTTCATTTATGTAATTGAGAGGAGATCAGAGTTTTATAGGAGAATGAGAGTGAAGCTTGTGCTGAGAGTGACACCGGTGAAAGTTGTTCTTCTTTTCTCTTAACGTTACAACATTGAATCTATAGTTACATTTTAATGTTCTTCTTTATTTTTTGTATTCATCTTCTTCTTTTTCTACTTCTTTTCTTTTGGTACCAATTGCTATCCAAGTGCGTCTTATAGCATCGAAAGAGTCTTGCCTTTGCGACTACCATCGATAGCTCATGACGATGGATTTTAGTCTCAGTCTGTATCATTCATGCTTATATTATCTTGATGATGTAATATGAAAGAGACGAGAATCAACTCCTATGGGCTATGCGCTGATTGCCTCCACTTCAAGGTAACATCGTCACCACAAACTTAAGGTAAGTATTTGGCCAGAGGAGGTAAGTATTTCTTTTAGGTTTTTATTTCTTTTTGTTTAACTTTTAGTTTAATCACCAATACCACATCTACCAACTCATTTTCACTCTTTTAAAGAACTAAAAGAAAAACTTTAACCATTCTTTGTAGCATAAAACAGAACTTATTAAAAAGCTTCCATCGCTAGTCCCTCCTTATGGATCACGACCCGCATAGCTACTTACTATAGCGGTAGTATTGAGTACTTGCACATTCTATTCTTAAATTCTAAAATTCTTTTTTGTGTGCAGGTAAAAACTGAATCAAATTTTGGCGCCGTTGCCGGGGAGGGACGGTAAGTAACTCTTTTTAAGTTTACATTTTTTGTTAACCTTCTTCTTTGTTCTTAGTGTACAGGTTTAACAACAAAATTTTTTTTTTGCTGCAGTCGACAATCTGAGTGGCCCTGGACTCTGCTCAAGAAAACAGAGCATAGAATCCCTCAGATTTGCTACATTCCAGTAGCAATCTGAGTGAACTACTAACCTGTATTTCTGCAGGTTGGTTGAATTGCAAAGCTGAAATTTGTGGCTATTTATTCCTTATTTGTCTCATTGTATATACTTTCTAACCTCAACAGTAAAATGATGTTTGTTAAATGCTAAAAATAGTTTAGACTTTGCATTTAGGCACGTGTCTAATTTGTTTACATTTTATATTAATGTTTAAGAGTGCTCGAGCAAAAGGTACGTATACATAACATATAGTTTAGGAAACATTCTTGAGTGATTATTTGCTTGTTGAATGTTACTTTTCTATATCCTACACACTTTGCATAATAATTCTTAAGGGTTGTCCTATAAACAAGATAAGGTGTGGAAGTCATTACCCTTCCTTAGCCCACAAACAATCTCCTCACTCACTAACCCAAGCCTAACTAAAACTGAGTAGACGTTGGCCCTAGGGATATCTCGGACTCAATAAGAGACTAACCTAAGGGGAAGTTGATTAGAATTTGACTCTTACCAAATCAGTATCAAAGGTTGGGGATTGAGAGGCGAAACCTCGAAGTTGATGGTTTGGCATAATTAGACCGTTGTTTAGGCACAGATACCTCCCACTGATCTTACCCCTACCTGGCCGATTAACTTGTGGTCAGATTCGGCAATATTTCTCCTGTGGACAGTCTAACTAGTTAGGAGTCATCTAGGTCTAAGCTTTACCCTAACTTAGATTAGATTTTTTCTTTTTATTTGTGTATTTATTTGTTTTTCTTTATTTGATAATTCTTGTGTGATATGGCTTATAACAATTTTTTCAATTTTAATGGTAATCCATATTTTACCCCATTTGACTCGGATAATTCCAACCAGATTTTTTACAATATAACCAACCAAATACACCGGGTTGGACTTATCCGAATCAATACAAACTATGCCCCCAATCTTATGACCATAATTTCTAAAATAATTCCAACTCTTCACAGAGTCGATGGGGATTCACCTCTCTCGAGTCTAATTTTCAACCAACTTGTCCTCCTTATTCTCCTTGTCCACAATTTTTACAATATTCATTCGCCGATTTTGCTTCCTATACTCTTTTTCTAGACCAACCCATTGAAGAAAAATCCGAGATAGAAAAGCGTATAGAAGCCATGCAGGAGGTCGAACGAAAATTTTAGGCCTTCCCAATTTCACAATATTTTCAAGATTCATACTCAGTTCCACTAGTTCAAAATAGAAAACCATCAATCTTGGAAATGAGCATGCGTGAGTCCGAGCAACAATCACAAAATCTGATGGACTCACAATTTCACCATAAATTTTAAAACAAAACTTCATCTTTTCAAGTCCAATCGTAACAAAATGATGAACCAATCGACTATGAAAAGCTGCTTGAACCATGACTCAGGCTCAAATCGCTCATAATCATGACATAGATATAATGGTCAAAACTCTCTATTCTCACACTTTGACCATTCCTGATGTCGCTAACCATTCTGTCAGAGCCAAAGAATCATATTATTCTGGAAAATAAGATTCCATTTCAGCACACCCATTTGAACTTACCTAAACTCCAAATTTTGAAAATCACATTGACATTTTGGCAAGTTATCCCTTTCCTGAAATTAAACTTGAGAATGAATATGATCCTGATCCTCAACTTGGTAATTCAATTCTACTTCCTGATTCAATAATGATTCCGGTGTCTTCATCTGATTTCAATCCTTCTCCAGTGTTCACATTGGATCCTGTGCCTGTCCATCGGGAAATTGAATCATCAATCTTTTATATTATCATATTGAACTTGACCAATTTCATACTTTTGAAAGTCCTATTGACAAATTGGTAAGTTCTAATTTTTACAAAATTAAACTCAAAGAGGAATGTGACATTGAGTCTCAAATTTGTGATCTAGTTCAAATTTCTAAATCAATATTGACTCTTGTTTTGCTACCTTTTAGAGTTAGTTTTGATTCCCATACCTGTCATTCTTGAACTTGAATCACCAATCTTAAAAAGTCACATTCTATTATGGGAAAATAAATGTGGACTTGAGTTTCAACTTCTTGATTTGGACCCACTTCCTGAACAAATATTGACTCCTGATCCTTTACTTGACTTTAGTCATTTTCTTGAGTCGATCGTAGTTCATGCCCTTCCTGATTCCAGATCTATCATTCCATCTTTTCATACTCCATTTTGGGACAGAGGTGTTGATAATAATGACTCTGAAATTAGTTTGAAAATTTAAAAATTAGATGGGTAAAATTCTTAATAAAAATCATTCATATATACATCATTTTAGCGAGTTTTATTAGAGAGATTTCTGGTGGGTTCCTCTGAACTATACGCAAATTAGATTGGGCCGCATTTCGTGGACCATTCAGGCCACCACCGGAACCACCACCTTAAGGAAATATTTTTCTTCCCTTTCTTCTTTTTCATGCATCTATGCATTAATTCATACATTAAGGATAATGCATGAGATAGGCATGGGGGAGGGTTCAAACATAACTTAGGTTTTCTTTTTATTATTAAAAAAGAAAAAATATTTTATTATTAATATTTTCTTTACTTTTAAAAACTTTTTGAAAATAGAAACAATATTTTGACATATTTTTTGTAAGAAATTAAGTCAATTTTAAGGAATATTAGAATCATAATTAGGATTTATTACACTTGATCAAAATAAGATTATTTGTTTGATTTCAAAGGCTAGGAAGAAAATTTGTGAAAGTAATTTAGTCTAATTTTTACCTTGACGATATGCATACTTTATACACTTACACACTTAGGGTTCAAAAATAATAATTCTTATGGCTTATTTTAAAAAAAGAAAAATAAAAATAAAAATCCTCTGATTAAGCTGGGTATTTGTACCTCATAAAGCATAAGTATTCACGCCTAAAAGTAGTGCATATAATAAAATTCTTTGTTTTGTAGCCTTATTTGCTCGAGTTCTTATGTCTCACCCAGTACCCTAAGACCGTTTGGTTTAGTAGTCACCAATTAAAGACTCGTTACATGGGCAGATCAGAAAGCCTAATAGAACTAAGGAATAGTATCACCATGAAATAATAATAATAAAATAATAATAAAGGCATAAGAGTTAGAGTTAAAGAACCCCAAGTCAAAATTTCACGGTCACAAAGGTGCATATGACTTTGGATAAAGTAATAGACTTGATGAGAAGTACAAGTTGACTCCTTCCTTTGATTGATAACAAATTTTTAAATAGAGACTAAGTTTTGAAATGAAAAGTTCGATTTTCCTATAACTTATAGATTACTTGAACTCTTACAATAATACTTTAAATATTTTTCTCTTTCAAAATGTTTTTCAAAAATGCAACTCTCTGTTTCTCTTTCTTTAAGAAATTTGTGGGTGTAATCTACTGAAAACGCTCACGAGACAAAACTCATCCTCTAAAGGGAACTTAGAGGTTTAATGGCTTGTTGCACATGCTCAGTGCAATCGTGTGACCTGCGAAAATGGTCTAATAATTTTTGGCATAGTTTTATTTTTTTTGCTCGAGGACGAGCAAAAATAAGTATGGGGTTGTGATCGGTCGCTGATATTGCACATTCATTGTCACATTCTCATACTTATTATATAATAAACTCTGCTTTTAATCCTAATTATTGTCTAATTTATATGCAGGCCCATTGCTAAAGGAAAGGAAAGAGAAACGAGCCCAAAAATCATCAAAATTCTGATTTAATTCAGAATTAAATCAAAATCAGAAAATCAGAGCAGATCATGACAAATCAGAGAAGTTGAAAATCGGTTAAAACAAATCTTTCGGTTAAAGCCAAAGATCAAAGACAGTTTCGTCAAATCTAGGAGCTGAACCGGGAAATCCAGAATCAGATAAAGAAAAATCGCTAAAGTAAGAGCTGTACCCCTCTGGGTGTGGCCACCTCGCCACACTCAGGCCTCGCCAAAGTCGCGTTTTTGCGGCTTTGTTGAGGAAGTTGGGGGAGCGTTTGCTCACCCTATCTTTGTATGCTCCTCCTCATTGAGTTTTGCCCTATAAATACTGGGTTTTTCAGAGACCAGAGGGAACAACCTGGCAGAGATAAATTCTAAGCTAGTTTTTCATTCTTTTAATATATGTTTTTAAATTTTTATGTAATTTTCAATTTTTATTTACGTAATTGGGAGGACATCAGAGTTTCATAGAAGAATTAGAGTGAAGCTTGTGCTGAGAGTGACACCGGTGTAAGTTGTTCTTCTTTTCTCTTATTATTATAACATTGAATCTAAGTTACATTTTTATGTTCTTCTTTATTTTTTGTATTCTTCTTCTTTTTTTTTTACTTCTCTTTTTTTAGTACCAATTGCTATCCAAGTGAGTCTTATAGCATCGAAAGAGCCTTGCCTTTGCGAGTACCACCGATAGCTCATGATGATAGATTTTAGTCTCAATCTATATCATTCCATGCTTGTATTGTCTTGATGATGTAATGTGAAAGAGACGAGAATCAACTCTTATGGGATATGCGCTAATTGTCTCCACTTCAAGGTAACATCATCGCCACAGACTTAAGGTAAGTATTTGGCCAGAGGAGGTAAGTATTTCTTTTAGGTTTTTCTTTCTTTTCGCTTAACTTTTAGTTTATCACCAGCACCACATCTACGAACTCTTTTTCACTCTTTTAAAGAACTAAAAGAAGAACTTTAACCATTTTTTGTATCAAAAAAGAGAACTTACTAAAACTTTCATCGCTAGTCCCTCCTTGTGGATCACGACCCGCATAGCCACTTGCTATAGCGGTAGTATTGAGTACATGCACATTCTATTCTTAAGTTCTAAAATTCTGTATTTTTGTGTGCAGGTAAAAACTCAATCATACATGTATAACATGAGTATATGAGTACTATAGATTCAGGTCACTGTATATATAATACAAGATAACAAGTACAAGATTTCTGTAAATGTGATAATCGCAAGTCAAGTGTTAATATAATAAGAGGAGGTGATAAGTGATATCATAATAGGGGCAGGTGACAAGTAGTAGCATCGTCAAGTAATAGCATGACAGGTGGTGATATCAGGTAGGTGACACGAGACATCATGATAAATGATAGCACATTAAGTGAAAGCGTGTCAAGTGATACAGGAAAACAGTACCGATACAATAGATCAGGTACGAATACCGAAAAATCATATAGTCTTAGAAAAATAATATAAATAAGATTTCAAACTCTACACAACCATAATAGAAGAATGAATAAACTGGCAAGCATGCAATTTAGTAAGTAAGCGAACATCCAAGAGGAGCTAAACAGAGCTGGAGGCACGGACGACGAACAGTGTTTAATCACTAAAGCACATAGCAGAGCTATCAGAACTGCTCAACTTAAAATGTGAGTCTAAAATATGACAGAGTTTCGCCTAGGTGAGTCTAATGATAAAGTGCTGAGCGCTAAGCATGCCTACCAGGCAGAGCATAAGAGACTTGATGGTTTAAGCGCACTCCTCTTTCGAGTAAATGGGTGAAAGCCCGAAGGCTAGAGTACGCCCGGGGTCTAAGTGCACTCTTGGTAGCTATCACGTAACCCATAAGGGTGCAAGACTTAGACCTATTGGGTAGCTAGACCGAGAGTGGGCAGAAACCCAGAGTCGGTACAGGGGTACCTGAACTGTTAGTACCACGCATGCATAAATATGATGTCATCTACATTATTACAAGCATTACAGTACATCAGTTTGATACAAGTTAAGACATGCTCATAGAATACAACACACCCACACCCGTACAATTGCACCGAACTGATACAAGATATAACATAATACAAAATCTAATACAAGCCCAATAATGCGAGGAAAATCACTCACCTAAAACATAAATCTCAAAACTTCGCGCGCCCGAGCTCCTAAGCGAGGAAAATCACGAAGCGAGAGAAAAGAGGGGACGACTTGGCCCCTTGGGGCCGCTGGCGCTAGGGAGAAGCGTCGTCCTCTTAGAGAGGCTAAGGAGGTGACCGGCCTATGTTTTCCATTGATTTGGAAAGGGGAAAACTTACAAAAAAAAGAGTTGAGGAGCTAAATTACAAGTATTCTTAAAAAGATTACAAGTAGATCTCCTCAGAGATTCTGGAGAAGTGTGCTGATAGGAGTCTGGTCAGCGCGCGACCACTTTGTCCCTTTGACGATGCGAGCGATGAGATTCTCTTCTTGCCTGGTTCGGGGAATCAGAGAACAGAAGGTTGGTAGAATCCTCTTGTTACTTCTCAAAACCGCCTTCGCTTAGGAATTCCTTCTCGCCTGGTTCTGGAGATTCCTTGGAAAGAAGGTGTTAGGGTATCAACACCCTGATTAGAGAAGTGATTCTCTAAAAGTCTCTGAATTCAAGAGAATAGATCTCTGTTTGTGCACGGTGCGTCCTCTCGAGAAGTCTGCCGTCTCTCTGGAGCCTGTGCGTGGTCCTTCCTCCTATGCCCCTGGTGGGCTATTTATAAGAAGAGTAAGGGTATAATTGTCCCTTGAAAATATAGAAACAGATTGAATCAAATCTGTTTAAATCTGGAAAGTAGCCTTGCTGTGAGGCTAGAATCAGATTCTGCGAAGCTAGAAATGGCAGGTAGATCGTGGGCGGAACTAGCACTCAAAATGTGTATTTATGAAATCAAATGAAAAGCTCGAATGTGCTTAGTATACCCTCGATACTTCCGTTATAGCATTGGCTCAACGGGTCGTATCCACAGGGAAGGGAGGCGATAGAAGCATTAACAGTCTCTAGTCACGTCAGATGTTAACAATTCTTCTATGTTGAAAGAATGAAAAAGAATGAGAAAATGAAAACAAGCATGTGGTAGGTGAGGAGAGCGATGAAAACGGCGATGTAAAAACCAAAAGAGAAGTGAAGAAGATGGAACAAGGTAAACTAAGAAGGCGATGAAAACAGCGATAGAAAATGAGAAAAGAATTTGGAAAACGATTTCTAAAACAAAGGTAAAAGAAAACTCATGGCTACTAACTACTAAGTACTCCACTAACCATGCTAACCTCTTCGAGATAGTTGCCTCACATTTTGATCCTCGGCCATCACAATCCTTATCTTCAAGAAGCAATACAAAGCATGGCTCATGGATGGTTCATAACAATCACAACGTTGCAACAAGAACAAGCTATTACAAGCATCACTCATTACACTACTAGCATGAAATAAAAGAGCATGAAATAAGAGAGTTAGCTTGGTTAGCAAGTTAGCAAGTTAGATGTTAGAAATAAAAGAGCATGAAGTAAAAGAGAGTTAGCTTGGTTAGCAAGTTAGCAAGTTAGATGTTAGAACCCATCATCTTTGGCCATCAATGGCTCTTGCAAGAACAAGGCCTTGTAGAGGCAACCCGATTCATGTGGATTATCAAGTAAGTGGTTAGATAGGTTAGTGGTTAGTAGTTAGATTGCCATGAAAAGAAAAACTAGCAAGAAATCATGTAGAAGATGAAGGAGATTACAATGGAGGAGAAAGGAGGCACCTTTACATAGAGTGTCACTCTCTATTACATCAATCCCTCATATCTCTCTCTAGGAATCACTCAGCCCTACTACAATCATCTAAGAAAAAGAAATGAAAATACAAGAAAATGAAGAACACTCACCTACACTAAAATCTGCACCTACTCCTAAAAACGAAGACTGCTCGCGCTCTGGGCAATTGCAGGGGTATTTATAGGCAAAAGAAGGCTCCAGAAGACGAGACGGAGCCACGCGTCGAAAATCGACGCGTGGCTCCCTAGAATTGCCGCGCCTTTGCCGCGCCTTTGCGGCAATTCCAGGGAGGTGGGTCCCAGATTTTGGTCCGCGCGTTCGTCTGGCTTCTAGCTGCTTCCAGATATATCCAATTTCGGGTAATTTCGACCGCAGATCCGTCTGATGTGCGCGAGAGGCTAGGTTCAATGTATCTTCTAGAGAATCCTTTGCTTGGCCTCCAAGTAATACGGGATTAATTAGCATAAATTGAGCTGAATTAGCCTCTTATTCCATTTTTGCCCTTGGACTTTGGTAGTACCTGCAATATAGACCAAAACACGTATTAGACCGACTATTTATTCATAAACTGGTGGGAAAATGCGACATAAAAATGCAGAATTGTAGACTAATCACACCCCCACACTTATTCTTTTACTCGTCCCGAGCAAAACAAATAAAAGAAAACTATACTACCAATTTTATTACACCACTTTCGCAGGTGACGCGATTGCACTGAGCGTGTGCAACAAGCCGTTAAACCTCTAGGTTACCCTAGAGGAGGAGTGTTGTCTCCTGAGGATTTTCAGCGGATTACACCCACAAAATCCATAAAGAAAGAAGACAAATGTTAGTATTTTGAAACGCATTTTGAAAGAGAGACAAGTTTACGAACTATTTTTGCAAAAATATAAGTGATCTTAGGTCATAAGTCCACCTATAATCATTCTCCCTTAAACTTAGTCTCTATGCAAGATCTTGTCTTCAATTAAGGTAAGAATTCAAAATTGGATTGAATATTTTATCCTTCATAAAACCTAGATAGTATGCACACCGTGCTTAGTGAAGATTTCTGGGATTTCAACTCCAACCATCAAGCCATTTATATATATATATATATATATATATATATATATATATATATATATATATATATATTTCTTTTTCTTATTCTTTCCTTAGTTTAGGCTTTCTAGTTCACCCTTGTAACAAGCCTATAACCGATGACTCCCAAACCAGTCGGTCTTAGGGCACCAGATGAGAAAACATCCCTCGGGTTTAAGGACTCGAGTGAAAATGGCCACGAAACTAAAGGGGATTATTTATTTCCTTTATCACCGTTAGGCGTGAATAATCATGCTTCTTGAGGCACAATTATCCAGCTTAATAAGTGATGTTTTATTTATATATATTTTTTTCTTTTTTCTTTTTTTTTTTTTTTTTCTTTTTTCTTTTTTTTTTATGGCCTTTTTGGTCTTTGTTTCCATCCCAAAAATGTGTAAGTGTGAAGTGCATACTTATCTAAGGCAAAAAATTCAAGATAAGAATATCTCCCCAATTTTTCTTACTTAGCCTATAATTTCAAACAAGATCTATTATTTCAACTAGGTTTAAGATGTCATAATTAAGGCTTTCTTAATTTCTCAGATACATCTTAATTTTCTTAAAAATAGATCAAAACTTTGTCTCTTATTTTAAAAAGTTTTTTTTTTATTTCTAAAAGAAGTATAAAAGAAAAAAAATCTAAAAACTCTATGTTAGTAAACCCTCCCCCACACTTATTTCATGCATTGTCCTCAATGCATCATGATATATGTATGCATGAAACAAAATAGAGAGGGAAGGAAAAAATTACCTCAAGGTGGTGGTTCCGGTGGCGGTCTAATTGGTCCACGAAAGGCGGCCCAATCATTATTGCGTGGAGTCCGAAGGAACCCACCAGAAACCTCCATGATACAACCCACTAAAAAGATGTATGCATTTATAATTTTTATTAGGAATTTTACCCCATCTAATTTCCAAATTTTCAAAATAATTTCGGAGTCAAATTTATCAACACCCTTGTCCCAGAATGGAATGATTGATTTGGACTCAGGAAGCACAGGAACTAATATCGACTCAGGAAAAAGACTCAAGTCAAGTAGAGGTTCGGGAGTCGAGATCGGTTCAGGAAGTGGGTCCAAATCAAGAAGATGAAGCTCAGGTCCACATTCATTTCCCCATGATGGAATGTGACTATCTAAGATTAGTGATTCAAGTTCAGGAGGGTTGGGAATCAAAACTGACTCTAAAATGTTACTCAAATTGGGTAACAATACAGGAGTCAATAATGATTCAG
The DNA here is from genome assembly GCA_038442645.1 of Agave tequilana. Lineage (NCBI taxonomy): Eukaryota > Viridiplantae > Streptophyta > Magnoliopsida > Asparagales > Asparagaceae > Agave > Agave tequilana. The sequence continues at coordinate 22,528 of JAVJIF010010156.1, read as the reverse complement.
GTATTTGAACTAAATCACAAACTTGAGGGTCAAAGTCATATTCCACATTGAGTTCAATTCCACAAAATTGAGAACCTACCAATTTATCAAATGGACTTTCAAAAGTACGAAATTGGTCAAGTTCAATATGATCATCATGAATGATTGGTGATTTAATTTCACAATGGATTGGTACAGGATCCAATAATGACTCGGGAAAAGGGGTGAAATCAGGTGAAGATACTGGAGTCATAATTGAATCAGGAAGTAGAATTGAATCACTAATTTGAGGTTCATGATCATATTCATGTTCAAGTTCAATTTCAGAAAATGGATAACTTGCCAAAATGTCAATGGGATCTTTAACATTTGAAGTTTGGACAAGTTCAGATGGGTGTGCTGAAATTGAATCTTGATTTCCAAAACAACATGACTCTTTGGCTCTGTCAGAATGGGTAGTGACATTAGAAATAGGATGAGAATGAAGAGTTTGGATCATCATATCTATGTCATGGTTACGAGCATTTTGAGCCTGAGTCATGAATTCAAGCATCTTTTTATAAGTCATTGGTTCATCGTTTTGTTGAAGAGATGCAGTGTTGTTTTGGAATTGGTGGTGAAATTGTGAGTCCATCAGATTTTGTGATTGTTGTTTGGACTCACGCATACTCATTTCCAAAATTGATGGTCTTCTATTTTGGACTGGTGGAAATGAGTATGAATCTTGAAAATGTTGTGGAATTGGAGAGGCCCTCATTTTCTGAATTTGTTGCTCGGCCTCTTATAGATTGGCTTCTATACTCCTTTGTAACTCATATTTTTCTTCAATGGGAGGTCCAGAAAAAGGAGTATATGAAGCGGAATCGGGGAATGAATATTGTGGATAATGTGAATATGATGGACAAGGGGGACATGGGGGACAAGGAGGTTGATAATTAAACTTGGGGACTTGAATCCCCAATTACTCTGTGACGAGTTGAAATTACTTTAGAAATTATAGTTATTAGAATGTGGGTAGGGGTTGTATTGATTCGGATAAGGCCAACCCGATGTATGTGGTTGGTGCATATTGTAAAACGCCGGGTTGGAATTATCCGAATAAAATGGAGTTGGTGTGAAATATGGATTCATGTTTGGATTGAAAGAATTGTTATTGTTAAATGCCATTTCACACAAAAAATCACAAAAAAGAAAGAATCAAACAACAAACAAAAAGAAAAGAAAAATCAAAACCAAGCCAAGAGGAGGGTTGACCTAGACCTAGGCGAAATGTCCCTAGGGGCCAACGTCTATTCAAATTTTATTAGGGCTTGGGTTGTGTGAGTGGGGAGATGATTTTTGGGCTAAGGAAGGGTGATTAAATCCCACCTTATCTTGTTTGGGTTTTGCCCTTAAATTCAATTTGTGCAAGTGTGCAATATAGACAAGAATATAACACAAAGCGATAAATCACCCACGTGTTTGTCCTTTGCTATATGCAATGCCATATGTACATCTCCATCCAAATCACAACAACAGAACAAAATACAGTATATTGGAATTGAATTGACACGTGCCTAAATGCAAATGTCTAAACCGTTTTAAAAGCGTCCAAATACTGTATTTTAGTTCTTTTATTTTTATGGTGTGTAGGCAATCAAAGCAAGAAAGATAGCAGTACAAATCCACTAGCTATTACAATTCACACATCCCAGAACAACAAAATTTACAATGTTCACAAAATTGCCGCGGTTTCGCGGCTTTTCTTTTGAAGCCGGGGCCCTGCTTTCAAGAGCAGGGAGATGCAAAGCTAGCTTATGTTCTGCAATATTAAGCACCTGTAAATATTGCCCTGCACACCAAAACAGAGAAGACAATGTTAACAAAAACGTGAAAACAAAACCATTCCCTTCCCCGGCAACGGCGCCAAAAATTTGATCGTGGGCGGAACTAGCACTCAAAATGTGTATTTATGAAATCAAATGAAAAGCTCGAATGTGCTTAGTATACCCTCGATACTTCCGTTATAGCACTGGCTCAACGGGTCGTATCCACAGGGAAGGGAGGCGATAGAAGCATTAACAGTCTCTAGTCACGTCAGATGTTAACAATTCTTCTATGTTGAAAGAATGAAAAAGAATGAGAAAATGAAAACAAGCATGTGGTAGGTGAGGAGAGCGATGAAAATGGCGATGTAAAAACCAAAAGAGAAGTGAAGAAGATGGAACAAGGTAAACTAAGAAGGCGATGAAAACAGCGATAGAAAAATGAGAAAAGAATTTGGAAAACGATTTCTAAAACAAAGGTAAAAGAAAACTCATGGCTACTAACTACTAAGTACTCCACTAACCATGCTAACCTCTTCGAGATAGTTGCCTCACATTTTGATCCTCGGCCATCACAATCCTTATCTTCAAGAAGCAATACAAAGCATGGCTCATGGATGGTTCATAACAATCACAACATTGCAACAAGAACAAGTTATTACAAGCATCACTCATTACACTACTAGCATGAAATAAAAGAGCATGAAATAAGAGAGTTAGCTTGGTTAGCAAGTTAGCAAGTTAGATGTTAGAAATAAAAGAGCATGAAGTAAAAGAGAGTTAGCTTGGTTAGCAAGTTAGCAAGTTAGCAAGTTAGATGTTAGAACCCATCATCTTTGGCCATCAATGGCTCTTGCAAGAACAAGGCCTTGTAGAGGCAACCCGATTCATGTGGATTATCAAGTAAGTGGTTAGATAGGTTAGTGGTTAGTAGTTAGATTGCCATGAAAAGAAAAACTAGTAAGAAATCATGTAGAAGATGAAGGAGATTACAATGGAGGAGAAAGGAGGCACCTTTACATAGAGTGTCACTCTCTATTACATCAATCCCTCATATCTCTCTCTAGGAATCACTCAGCCCTACTACAATCATCTAAGAAAAATAAATGAAAATACAAGAAAATGAAGAACACTCACCTACACTAAAATCTGCACCTACTCCTAAAACGAAGACTGCTCGCGCTCTGGGCAATTGCAGGGGTATTTATAGGCAAAAGAAGGCTCCAGAAGACGAGACGGAGCCACGCGTCGAAAATCGACGCGTGGCTCCCTAGAATTGTCGCGCCTTTGCCGCGCCTTTGCGGCAATTCCAGGGAGGTGGGTCCCAGATTTTGGTCCGCGCGTTCGTCTGGCTTCTAGCTGCTTCCAGATATATCCAATTTCGGGTAATTTCGACCGCAGATCCGTCTGATGTGCGCGAGAGGCTAGGTTCAATGTATCTTCTAGAGAATCCTTTGCTTGGCCTCCAAGTAATGCGGGATTAATTAGCATAAATTGAGCTGAATTAGCCTCTTATTCCATTTTTGCCCTTGGACTTTGGTTGTACCTGCAATATAGACCAAACACGTATTAGACCGACTATTTATTCATAAACTGGTGGGAAAATGCGACATAAAAATGCAGAATTGTAGACTAATCACAGGTCGGTTGATCCTCCTGATCCGTTTTGATTCTTTCCATTTAATTGAAAGATCTCTCCTGATCCTCTTACTCGTTTTAGAAGAGTCAAGAGATTGTGGTAATCAACTGCCAAATTTGATCTCAGATTTGATCTTGATTGGATTTGATCTTGATCCCGATTAGATCTGATCTCATATGGAGATTTGATTGGTCAAAATTTGGCCATAGCAGACCCGCAGCGGCGCTGCCCGCTTTGAACTCACAGCGGAGCTGGAGGCAGTATCTGCGAAGTTAGAAGACAGCTCTTCGACGGAGCTAGATGTCGTCTGTGGCGGAGCTACCGCATACCCTTTCTGCGCAGTTGCGTGTGGCTTCAGGCGGAGCTAACTCTCTCTGCGGAGTTGCGCTTCAGCAGTTCAGGCGAAACTATAAGTTAGCTTCCTGGCGGAGCTTTGAATAGCTTCAAGGAGAAGTTGGATGATCTTAGCCTCCTAGGCGAGGCTATCCCTTTGGGCTCATGTGATGCTAAGTGCTAGCATCTTAGACCTGCTGAGGTCTGTTCAGAGACATCCGAGCTCACTGTCTGCTTGCTGGATCAGTGGAGTCCAAGTTGCTTCCTTGTCCCTTGGAGATGGTGAAAACTGGTCGTCAGCTTGTCTGTCACTCGTCTTTTGTAAATGTCAACAAGTTTAGACATTGTTCGGGCCAGTAAGAATCTTGTCTTTTTTAAGTGTCAACAAGACCCCCTTTAAAGTTTTCGAAAGTCTGCAATGGCTCAGACTTCGAAATACTTTGAATTGCTTTGATCGGTGGTATGTGAAGTACAACGTCGCCATGGTGGTTGAGTTCAGCTTCGCTTTCAATCCTGCTTTGGGATAAGTTCGCCGAAGAATCATGTAAATTCGCGTCTGGGTAGCTTCGCGTCTGGGCTTCCTGGAATAAGTTCGCTTCTCGAATATCTGTTTCTTTCCCGAGGCCAGGTACTGTGGGTCAATCACGAGAAGGATTACTCCTTTTTTGAGGTCAGAATGACTTCTCTCGCATTAATCGAGGGAGATATTCTTCCATAGCGCGTTTCCGAGGGAGGATATTCCCTTTTTCAAGGCGCCATAAATGCCTTTATGAGGGAGACGCTTCTTCCTTTGCACGGTTCCGAGGGAAACCGTCCCTTTTCTCAAGGCGCAACAAATGCCTTAAATGCGCTCGTGCTTCCACGCTTGAGGCGGCAGTGCTCAGGCCATGAGGCCTATAAATAGGACACTTGAGGTCCTCTGAAGAGAAGTGATCTGCTCTTCTTCTCTTCTCTTGGTTGAAAGAGATACTCAGATCTCTGAGCTAGTGGGGATGCCCACTCTGGTTATTACCCGGCCAAGGACCGGTAAGTCTCGATCATTCAGAGACCTTACCAATGAACTTTTAGGGAGTTCATCTCCCTTAGTTTAGCTTTAGCTTTAATCAGCTGCTTCAGGGATTAATTTCCCTTGTTCTCTATTTAACTGATCTGCAGAGAAGGATTTCAGCATAGCTTCCCAGCGAAGATATCATTTTGACTTGATCAAAGAAAGATCACTGCATGCGTGTTAAGTCTGCTACACAGGCAAAACTCGGGACTTAGTCTCTTCAAAGTTGAGCCAGTCTTGCCATATAGGTGGGGCTAAGACTTAGCATTTGCTGAGCTAACCCATCATCACTGTGCAAGCGAGGCTATCCTCTGCTTTAACTGAAATCAATGTTTGACTGAATCAGATTGCTTCGCCCCCAAAGAATTTGACTTAGCATTTCATAGCAGCTTTTCCTTTGACTTACTGCTAACTTGTTTTAGTTTGCATCACAGTGAGCTATGTTCGCCAACTTGATGAAAGAGATCAAGAAGTTGCCTCTTGCTTTTCCAGTTGAAACTTTAAATCCTAAGCAGGAGGAACAACTGGGGCAGCTGATGTGTGTTCCAGAAGAGGTTGGCAGTCGCTTATCTGAGATGATCCACTTCGAGGCGAGGCTGGTAGCCGCTTATCCAGGATGATCCACTTCGGGAAAGCGGACGTCACCTGTAAGGTCACGGATCTTCCCATTGCCAATTTTCATCAAAGAAGATCCAACCTGCTAGTGGCGATCAGTCCTCTGCCAATTTTGATTACGGAAGGTTTAGCTTCCTGGTGGCACAATCTGTCCTGGTGGCACAATCTGTCCTGATGGCACCATCTGCCATTATGTGAAGGATTACGGCCTTGTGCAGGAGGAAGGCCTTTCGTGTCCAGTTGGTTTGGCTTGGAAGTAGATAGGACCACTTGTATGCCTTTTGAGCAAATGACTCTGTTGTATGAAACACAACCTTGATGTAGTAGTATCATGAATGTAGCTTCCCTTTTAAATCAATAAAAGTTCAATTTCTGCTCATCTGATTTTTGCTTTACCTTCATTCTGAATTCGGCTAGCGGAGTTAGACTTCATACGAAGTTGAAGATAGGATTCCATCTGAAACAGGAACGAGCTTCCAGCAAAGCTAGCATATCTGCGAAGTTTGGCCTATGCCTTCAGCGAAACTAAGGCAATCCTGTTGGCGAAGTCATTGATGTATTGTGCGAAGTCCGCATTTGACTCGTGGCGAAGTTATCCCTTAGTGGGGCTGAATCAGTGCTTCTCGGGAAGGCGCTTTAGGCGCCATTTCAAATTAATTTGAAACGACAGCCTGTACTCTTTTCGAGGCGTCGTTTGAGGCGATCATCGGCCTATAAAAGCCCGATCGGGCTGAGAGAGAAAGTCATCATTTTAAATTTTTCAGAGCACTTGACTCTTCTTCTTCTTTCTTCTTAATTCAAGAGTTTAAGAACCTCCACAGTTCTTCAATGGCTCCCAAGAGACGAGCGGGAAAAGAGGTCGCAACCTCTGCAACGGAGGGTCCTTCTCCTCCTCCGGTCATCGAGCGACCGATCGCCGGTAGGGATTTTTCCCTTTAAGAGAGAGATTGCCATTTCTCTCTTTAAGCCGATTTCTGGCTGTCTTCGAATGAATTCAGGACGATCAATCAAGATCTTTGTGATTTTAGGGAGTTCAATTCCCTGAATTTTCTTTAATTTCTTGTTCGGGAATCCAAGAACTGAAGAGTTCTTCTTTAAGCTTCCAAGCGAGCTATCCTTAGGCGGTTCACATCCTGTTGAATGACAGGATGCGAAGCTGTCCTTTGAAATTTGACAGAAAAGGACCGTAATGCCCTTAAAATGATTTTTTTGACCATAATATCCTTCTGACGAAGTTAATCCTCAGGGCTGTATCGCATTCTGTTTAAGCTTCTGAAGCGAATCTAACACTTGGATATTTCCTTGTATCCGGCTTTTGTTGTGAAGTGCGGAATTAACTGTAACCGCGAGGCTAAACTTCGGGGCGAAGCTATCGTCATGCTAGCTTCGCTCAGAGAGCGAGGCTATACCTTAAACGGAAATTGTGTTTTTGTTTAGACTTCTGCTTGGCTGATGAACTAATCATAGTTTCTCTTTGTTCCTGTAGTGCACTACACTCTTGGTCCTTTGAACAGTCTATTTGGGATGACCAGGGGATCGGACGGCAATGTCAGCCTGCAATTTCAAGGGCAGGCATCTCTGTTTAGTGAGCGGAGCTCTCTCGTTCGAGACACGCTTATTTATGGTGGGGAGCAACGCACCACGAGAAGCATTCTGACTATGGCTCCCCTTGAAGATTTTGACCGTCGAACCTATAGGAAGCCCGACTTCATGTTCGGGGACACCGCGCCAGACCCTGATCGCTAGCTGTTGGTCGGGGTGAAAAACACCTAGAGGGGGGGGTGAAAAGGTGTAAGTGCTAATCTAATAAACTTAATGCAAACTAAGTGCGCTAAATGCGGAAGCTAATGCAAATTATGCACAAACTAATACAATACAACAAGTGTAGCTGAATTCCCCTTGCGAGGCTCTGGACTAACTCCCCTTGATTCCCCTTGAAATGGGTTGAGGCGCTATGTGAAGCTCTTGTTGGATGAGTACAAGTTAGGCACACACACACAAGCAATCCAAGCAATAAGAAATATGTGCACACACAATCAAGCCAAGCAATAAAGGATATAGCAATAAGAGATGCAAGGCACAACACAAGCAATATATGATATGAATGAATCAATGCTCAACACAAGCAAGTATGATATGATGATGAGTATGATGCTATGCACAATTATAAGAGAGAGAGTTAGAGAGACAATGGATCAAAACGCAAACACCAAGATTTGTTTCGAGGTTCGAGCACCTTGCTCTACATCCCCGCCTACACCACCGTGTAGGATTTCCACTATCTCAACTCCCATCGAGGGAACCTCTACCGAAGAGGATTTCTTATAACCCAAAGGAGTACCAACTCCTCTCTCAATACAAACCACAACACCTCACACTAGAGGTGTCAACCAACAACCACACCTCTACCTAAGAGGCTTACAAACACAATCCCAATCACCTCACACTTGAGGGATCCAAACCAATACCACTCCGATCACCTCTACCGAAGAGGGATTCACAAATAAAAGGAGGGTTACAACACAAGAGGTTTACAACAACAACCTCAAACACTTTCTTTTTCTCTTTTTCCACAAAACAAGATCCTAATAGTTTAGGATAGAAGATATGGCTCAAGTGTGGAAACAATGTGTTTTGGAAAACAAGAACTCAAAGAAAACACTTGGGAAATTTCTTGTAAAAGATAAAGAATGAAAGCCAATACAAAAATCCCAAATTCCAATTTCTTTGATTTTTCCAAAACCCAAAAACACAAAGAATAAATCTTGTTAGCACTTAAAACTCTTTTAAAACTCTTTTAATCACTTTAGAAAACTGGTATTTTTCTTCTTAAAAACTTAGTCAAAATCCTCAAAGAGATGGGGTTTATATAGCCCCTAGGAAAAACTAGCCGTTAGGCTGATGTGGCAGTCTGACCAACTGCCGGTCGACCGGCCCGGTCGACCGCCAACGGTCAAAAATGTGACCGTTGGGCAGCAGCGGTCGACCGGTCCGGTCGACCGAAAATTCCCGAGAGCAGAGCTCTCAACTCGGTCGACCGGTCCGGTCGACCGACTACATGTGTCGCCAGCGTGCACGATTGTGCACATCGGTCGACCGACCCGGTCGACCGGCCACTTGGTGCGGTCGACCGGTCCGGTCGACCGAACTGGCCTGGCAGGCACAGTGCAAGGTCAGAAAAACAGTGTAAAATATTTTCTAAAAATCTTTTAACACTTCTAAAAAATTCACAAAATTTGCTTTATCATTTTATATTAAAACATACACCTGTGATAAAAATTTCAAGACAATATATCAACATATCAATTTATTTTTGTGTCTTGCAAATTTTATCAAAAACAAAACTTGTATTTTTATCAAACTTGATTTTTCCAAAACATGAATAGGGATATCAAAATAAGTTTGTTTAGCAAGTTAAACCATGTATGTATAACTAGAATACATCTACTATACATATAAAACATGTAAACTTGTTTTGATCAACTATTCATAAAAACCAAATATCAAATCATAAAACGTGTGTTTTGTGCACTTGAGCATATCAACTAAACTAAGCTTTACAAATGGATCTAAAACACAAACTCTAAACTAGATACCTAAGTCTTCTTGTCGATCTTCATCTTCAAGTAGACTTGCTCCAAAACTCCGTGATTCTCCAAGTGCAAAGGTATGATCTTTAAGCTTTGGCACCGGAATCATCATGAATAGCTTCTAATCATCTTGTTGAAGCTAATCACCAACTAATATCCTGTTAATGATTTGAAACTTAGAAACACAAGAATATTAGTAAACATAACTACATGAGTGTTGATCATCATCAAAACTAGAGTGAAAGGCCATTGGGCCAACAATCTCCCCCTTTTTGATGATGACAAAACTCATGGAGTTATATATGCATGGATTAAAGATAAGCTTCAAGGAAGCTCCCCCTTAACTCATGCATACACAAATAAACAATAATATGCAATGCATGACAAGTGCATATAAACATGGTGCTCTAGATACCAATGGAATATTCAACATAAAATACGCTCTAGATACCAATTACAAAGCAAACTCTATAAATCAATCAAACTTACTATTCTTGAGATTCTTGAGATTAAAACATAATATATGCATAAACATAAGCATGCATATAAAACTTCATAAATCTTTCTCCCCCTTTTTGTCAATCATCAACAAAGGGGTAAACAATCAAAACCATAGATAAAATGAGGGGTAAAAATCTTTCTCCCCCTTTTTGTCAATCAAAACAATGCAAACAATGTTCTCCCCCTTTTTGTCTAAAACAAAAAACAAAATCAATAAGGGGTGACTACAAACATGATATCAATTAAAAATATGTCAATGAAGTATCTTGATACCAATAAACAAGGATCAATATATGTTATATGCTATATACATTAATGAAGAGGAAGACGCTAAGTTAGCTTCCCTACACATATGCATTACATGAAGAAGGGATGACAAGCCCCAATTCACATAACACATATTATGTAATGCATAAGAGGAGATGTGAAGCTCCCCCTACACACGTATATCATATAAAGAAGAGTTGTCAAGCTCCTCAATTTATAATATACTCAACATGAATCTATATGTAAGAGAGATGTTAAGCTCTCCTTGCATATAGGAAATACAAATCAAAACTTTGAATATTTTCTTTAAACAAACTTTTGGAAATACCAATTGTAATTAAACATAAGCCTTTAATTCTTAAACATGAATCTTGAAACCAAACCAAATTTTGAGTTTCTTAAATATGATACCAATTGTAAATATTTTACCAATTGAAAAGATTTTACATATGTAAACAACTTTTAATCATAAAGTGTAAGAATTGTTCATAGAAACATTGATACCAATTGTAAGAATTGTTCATTTTTAAAAACATTGATACCAACTTTTAATCATAAAGTGTGAGAGTACAAATACCAATTGAAATACAAAATCAATTTTCTCCCCCTTTATGAAATACAAACTAAAGTCATGCATAGTCTTGATAACAATTTAAAAGTAATCAATTTAAACAAAATTGAAACTCAAGCACTAGCATAAACACAAACATATATATGTATGAAAATAGATACCAATAGAAATTGATATACTTGGAATTTAAAGCATACATACATACAAACATATATGAGTATACAAGAAGATCAAAGTGATACCAATTGAAAGAGTTCAATGATACCAATTGACATAACAATAAGTTCAAGTGTATACATCATATTATCTACCACCCAATCATAATTCAAGTTTTAAATATTTTCAATTTAGGGCATACATGAACATGATCTCCCATCCTACCGCCTTTGGAAGGTAGGGGTTTTCAAAGATAGATTTGAAAGTGTAGTTTTGTTTGAAAATCACTACCAAAATGAAGAACACCGCAACTAGTTAAATGGAAAACTTGTTAACTAGTACGAAATCCTTCAAGCAAGGAATAAAACAAAATTGTTTTTCATAAACATGAAATTCACATCATATCAAACACTCAAGTTCAATTAGGCATAAATAAGACTCATGAATAGGTGTAAAACATGAGCAAGTAATAGATGTGAGTGTACAAATAAATATGAAGATCATAAATATGAAAATTAGGCAATAAGCTCAATTATTCTTTAAAACACGAAAATCATCAAAACTATCTAATCTTCAAGGCATATGTATGTCTAATACAAACTAATGTATACATACATATTCAAAACGTAACGAGTCCACAAAGATATATGCATGAAGGCACGTGGCTCAAAAAGGATACTCATGTATAGTCAATAGTTTGGATAAGATGGTCATATACATGAAGTTAAACATGAACACATGAAAACTTGAAAATCACGAAAGACTAAATTTTCATAACAACAATTTTCAATTTAAGGTATATGTATGAATTGTCAACACAATAAGTATACATACATATCCCTAAACACACTTTGAGTCCATAATATAGATTTGCATGAAAGGCAAATGACTCAAGGGGTATACATGTATATCTTAAGGTTTGGCAATACAAACATATACATGAAGTGAAATACACAATCATAAAGTAAATTCAAAAAAAATGAGAATACAAGTTTAATATGTATGAATCATCAAAACTAGACTATACTAGCACATCTAATGGGTTCAAATAAGCATTCAATTCCAACTATATATAGATTTATTTGTAGCCCACTCTATGTACAAGTATATAACTAGTCTTAATGAAAACTAACACTTAAACATATATTCAAAACATGAAGCATCAAAACACATATAAAAATCATCATGATAAAAGTAAAACATGATTATTATGTAAATTCACATGTATTAGATTCATGATGTACATTATAGCTCAAACAAAAGTGAGAACACTAAGTATGATTCAAATAAGCATGTGTGTCTCAATACTATACATGTATGTCAAGGATCTAATAAACATGGAATGAACATACTAATCCATAGACATCAAAAACATGCCATAAACAAATGAATATGAAGGCATGGGAGTTTAGGAATCGTTACCAAAACCTCAAGGCAACTCTCCTTGTCTCCAAAACTTGGTGGTCCTCTCCACCATCTCTTCCCTTGAAAGTGATGCATCCAATTGATTTCCTTTAAGTCCGGAACGTATCTACTCAAGGGTGCTATTACTCTCACGTCATGTGAGAGCCCACACCTACATTAAACAAAGGAGGGGTGGTCTTTGGTACCCATTTCTTATTGGGTCCATGGGGGTTAGTACCTTCTCTAACCCAAACAAAATTCTTTGCTAAATTAGGAGTATGTAATCTATCATAACAAAATTTAGCAAGGTGGCCCTTACGTCCACAATGTGTACAAGTGTACACATGAGCATACATGTGAGAAGTGTGTCCGTGAGGAGCATGTGTATGCCGTGTAGGGTGTGCATGAATAGAAGGAACTTGTTTCTTTCGAAACAAAAATTCCAAGCGTGTATGGCCCACTACACATTGGCTCAAAGTGGAGCCCAAACAATCAACACTCTTCTTAAGCATGGATATATCATTGTTAATCAAAGAAGAAGTGTGGCATGCAATAGGTGTTCTAGGTGAAACTACCCTAGCATGGCAAACATGTGCATCCATATTATTTTTCAAAACAATATTTTTCTTTAAACAAATTTCTAATTCTTTTGAAATAAATTCAATTTCATTTTTCAAAGAATGGTTACTTTTTACAACAAATCAAGTTTTGAAGTTAAAGAATCATTTTTCTTCAAAACATCTTCACAATCATTTTTATTTTTCAAAATTTTATTTTCATTTAAAGCAAGATTAAGTTGAGATTTTAATGAGTCCCTTTCATTAGCAATCTCATCCTTCTCTTGCAAAACATTGTCAAGTCTAGAATGGAAACATTTATTTTCTTTTTCAATTTCTAGACTTTTCTTTTTCAAAATTTTATACTTTTCTATTAACTTTTCACACACATAGATAGTTCTTCATTTAAGGCATGGGGATCAACATAATCATTTGAAGAACTAGCACAATCATTACTATCTAGTTGAGTTTCCGATTGTACCTCAAGGGAGTCATTCCCTTGGACCATGAAGCATTGTGGATCGGATTCTCCACTAGATTCCTCTTCTTGGATTGGCAATTGAAGCTTGGAGGTGATGGTTGTTGTCAACTTGTTCCACACTGCAAAAGCGGAATCAAGATTAGAAACACACATAAGATAATCTTTAGGTAATGTGCTTCTAATAGCCTCTAGGGCTAGTGCATTGGCCCCTATATGATTGCAATCACCAAGATAACATCTCTTGGTGGCGGCAAGAAAGACATGCAAACCTAGGGTTTTTAGGTACATGGACATCCTATACTTCCAAACATCAATGTTGGAAGGGTCAAAGCTAGGAGGGGTCATGAAGTCCATGGTAAACTATATATGAATGTGCAAACAAACAAATGCAAATAAGATTAACAAGCAAATGGATCTCACTCCTAGGATGTTAAGCCTAAGTATCAGGAGCACTAGCTCTGATACCAATTGAAAAACACCTAGAGGGGGGGTGAATAGGTGTAAGTGCTAATCTAATAAACTTAATGCAAACTAAGTGCGCTAAATGCGGAAGCTAATGCAAATTATGCACAAACGAATACAATACAACAAGTGTAGCCGAATTCCCCTTGCGAGGCTCTGGACTAACTCCCCTTGATTCCCCTTGAAATGGGTTGAGGCGCTATGTGAAGCTCTTGTTGGATGAGTACAAGTTAGGCACACACACACAAGCAATCCAAGCAATAAGAAATATGTGCACACACAATTAAGCCAAGCAATAAAGGATATAGCAATAAGAGATGCAAGGCACAACACAAGCAATATATGATATGAATGAATCAATGCTCAACACAAGCAAGTATGATATGATGATGAGTATGATGCTATGCACAATTATAAGAGAGAGAGTTAGAGAGACAATGGATCAAAACGCAAACACCAAGATTTGTTTCGAGGTTCGAGCACCTTGCTCTACATCCCCGCCTACACCACCGTGTAGGATTTCTACTATCTCAACTCCCACCGAGGGAACCTCTACCGAAGAGGATTTCTTACAACCCAAAGGAGTACCAACTCCTCTCTCAATACAAACCACAACACCTCACACTAGAGGTGTCAACTAACAACCACACCTCTACCTAAGAGGCTTACAAACACAATCCCAATCACCTCACACTTGAGGGATCCAAACCAATACCACTCCGATCACCTCTACCGAAGAGGGATTCACAATAAAAGGAGGGTTACAACACAAGAGGTTTACAACAACAACCTCAAACACTTTCTTTTTCTCTTTTTCCACAAAACAAGATCCTAATAGTTTAGGATAGAAGATATGGCTCAAGTGTGGAAACAATGTGTTTGGAAAACAAGAACTCAAAGAAAACACTTGAGAAATTTCTTGTAAAAGATAAAGAATGAAAGCCAATACAAAAATCCCAAATTCCAATTTCTTTGATTTTTCCAAAACCCAAAAACACAAAGAATAAATCTTGTTAGCACTTAAAACTCTTTTAAAACTCTTTTAATCACTTTAGAAAATTGGTATTTTTCTTCTTGAAAAACTTAGCCAAAATCCCCAAAGAGATGGGGTTTATATAGCCCCTAGGAAAAACTAGCCGTTAGGCTGATGTGGCAGTCTGACCAACTGCCGGTCGACCGGCCCGGTCGACCGCCAACGGTCAAAAATGTGACCGTTGGGCAGCAGCGGTCGACCGGTCCGGTCGACCGAAAATTCCCGAGAGCAGAGCTCTCAACTCGGTCGACCGGTCCGGTCGACCGACTACATGTGTCGCCAGCGTGCACGATTGTGCACATCGGTCGACCGACCCGGTCGACCGGCCACTTGGTGCGGTCGACCGGTCCGGTCGACCGAACTGGCCTGGCAGGCACAGTGCAGGGTCAGAAAAACAGTGTAAAATATTTTCTAAAAATCTTTTAACACTTCTAAAAAATTCACAAAATTTGTTTTATCATTTTATATTAAAACATACACCTGTGATAAAAATTTCAAGACAATATATCAACATATCAATTTATTTTTGTGTCTTGCAAATTTTATCAAAAACAAAACTTGTATTTTTATCAAACTTGATTTTTCCAAAACATGAATAGGGATATCAAAATAAGTTTGTTTAGCAGTTAAACCATGTATGTATAACTAGAATACATCTACTATACATATAAAACATGTAAACTTGTTTTGATCAACTATTCATAAAAACCAAATATCAAATCATAAAACGTGTGTTTTGTGCACTTGAGCATATCAACTAAACTAAGCTTTACAAATGGATCTAAAACACAAACTCTAAACTAGATACCTAAGTCTTCTTGTCGATCTTCATCTTCAAGTAGACTTGCTCCAAAACTCCGTGATTCTCTAAGTGCAAAGGTATGATCTTTAAGCTTTGGCACCGGAATCATCATGAATAGCTTCTAATCATCTTGTTGAAGCTAATCACCAACTAATATCCTGTTAATGATCTGAAACTTAGAAACACAAGAATATTAGTAAACATAACTACATGAGTGTTGATCATCATCAAAACTAGAGTGAAAGGCCATTGGGCCAACACGGGGAGGGGCAATGGATTTTCCTGTTGGATGGCGAGAAATTCTATCTTCCGTCTAACAAGCGGCATTTTCTTTGTCTTCCTTCCAAGGCGTGACGCAGGCTCGGAAGATGTCGTGGGAAGTGAGCCGAGTACCGACTCCGTCCATGTAGGAAAATTGATGCTTCAGTCTCCTGGTTATGCAAGAGCAGGGCCTCCACATTGCATAATGGGTCTACATCCTGGGAATGTATCGCGAGAGATCCCAGTGGGAGAATCCTGCGGTGGCACCGACCTTTGGCAATCAATTCTTTAAAGTTCATGGGAATTACCTAGCCACTGATTTCAGGACTCCCAGCTGGATTCATCCTCCGAAGGCATGGTGGAGGGATTTAACTGTATACATCCTCGCTCATTTCGAGGAGGATCTAGAAAGGCTGAACCTTCATGAGGCCGTCAGGGTGACCTGCTACGGCATTCAGATGAGCGTAGCGTGCTTCTACGCCATCTTCGAGTTGTACTGCCCGGCTACAGGGACTTTCTTCACCCCTGTTGGCGAACTGGGTATGGCTCTGCATGAAATGTGGGAAGTCTCTGCTCTGCCCTTGGGATCTTTCCCATATGAAGAATACTTCCCGTGTGAGGCGGAATTGGCACTTCTGGAAAAGTAGGAGCCCGCCTTGTTTGAGACCTACCGGGAGTTAATGTGCCATTTGTACATTTGCTCCAGTATGCATGGAAGCAATAAGGGAACTTCATGCAGCTTGAAGAGCTTGGGAGATTATTTGTTCCCGATATGAAAAACACTCCTAAAGCGGCTCATTGTGGAGTTGCTGATGAGGACATCTTTAGCCGGATGCAGAAGCATTCCCAAGGGGATCTAGTTGTGGAAGAAGATGACGGTCCCTATGAAAAAGGCGACGTTCTTTGGAGTTCCATCACCAGGCTCGTCGGCCGATGTCCCGGAAGGCACTGCTGGCTGGCTTCTTGACAGTCTGGCTGAAGAGGTGCGTGGTGCCGTCTTCTTCGGGTGACGTCATTCATCCGAATGTCCTGCTGCCTGCTGTTCGTATAGTCCATGGTCGTTCTCTGAGACTTCTTCCGGCTATGGTGTGCTGTATCCAGAGGGCCTTCATGCCTTAACGGAGGCTTTTTGCAAGCCGCCAACGACGAAGCGTGAAAATGGGACCATTTCACCCCGCGATGGACCCAATCCCAGGATAGGTCTGCCGTACACTTATTTAATGGCGTGGTTTCGCCCTGCACTGTCCCTCTTCGATTGAAGCTGGAGAGGACCCCCCTGAAGGTGTTCGAATGGCGCTTCTCCCGCCGATTCGAAGGATGTTCCTGGCAAAAGACTATGTAGCTGAGGCCCGTAAATTGGTGCGTCGCTATGACATCTATAGTCTTTTCCGCTGCTTCCCTCATATTCGGGATGCAGGCTATGATGAGGAATTCAAAGACGCGGGGGAAGAGCAGTCATCGCTGAGCTGGGGAATTTTTGAGTGGCTGGTCAGCATTCGGCCCTCACATTTATTATACCGAAGCGGGGATACCTACTACTTGGAGCCTTATGTTTCAAGTCGGTTTGCTCGACAGTTTTGGATATGACTAACTGTACGTGGGCAACCAAATCTCAATCTGGCTTTCATGGGGAGCCTCATTGATGGAGCCCGTGCCTGGCGATTCTTCATTGCAGACTGCACTGTGGCGCGGCTGCATATGCCGTTGAGGGCTCCTAACCTTCTAACGACCCTGAGCTTCTGCCAGTGGTATGCAACTTCCAACTCCACACCCCTCGGATTCACTGTTAACAATTCTGGTGTGAAGTTAATTTCTCAGCGGCTGAAGCGGAAGGTCTCTGAGAAAAGGGAAGCTAAGAGGGTTCGCGTCCCGGGCATAGAAGAATTCGTTGCTGTCGATAACAGCGAAGCCTCGGATGCAGAAAGTCCTCGCTTCGAAGCGGAGATAAGTGTCGAGACTCCTGCAGCTGGTTCTGGTGTGATGGGGACAGCTCCCCCCCAAGGCATGTAGAAGAGGCGGAGATCCCGACATTCCTCTTAAGCGCAAACAGACAGGTGGGTCTCGTAGGAAGCAGTTGGTGAAGAAGTCACGTCGCCAGCTCCTACGATTGTTGTAGAGGGCGAACCATCTGTGACGGTTCCTCCTCTTGCCCCATTAGTAGTTGAACCATCAGTTGCTGAACCGACGACTGGCGAAGTTGCTCCGGACCTGGGTAAAATCATCTTCGTCCCTGTAATACACCTTTTTATGTGTTCGGGAAAGCTTATTATTGCTTTGTGATTCAGGTACCGAGACGGTGAAAGCCCGAGAGCTGAAGCCGTCGAAGAACAGGGGAACATTATGATCCCCTGTTCATTTATAAGAGGGTGATGAGGCTGGCTATTTTGCCGTCTCAGAAGAATCCGAGAGGCAATGCAGCTGACGTTTGTCCTTCGGGCGCCGGGACTTCGAAGGAAAATTCCGAAACTTCTAACTCCCTTGGGTGGACCACGGAGGGTTCGGCGAGCGAAGGTGAGCCGGCTGTCCGTGTTGACTCCGCCAAGATTTTTCCGATGGAGCCCGTGAGACTGATGTGGTCGCCAGGACGATTGAGGCGACATCATCTTTTGGTATTGCTTTGGGCTTTTTGACTTTTACTATTTGTTGTGTCCTGCCTAAACCACAACCTTATTGCAGGTGTTCCGCCTCTGGGTGCGTCAACTTCAAGGGAGCCAACCGATTTTCCCGAGGGGTCCAGAGGTAACATGAGCACTTCGATCGCGGCGGATGCTGCTGTGTTGGATGCTTTGTATGGTGACCTACCCCCTTATCAGCCTGAGCCAGCCAGAGGAACAGAGGTTGAAGGGACGGTAGTCACGGAGGCAACTTCACTCCCAACTATATCAACGAGTGAGGTGCCATCAGTTTTGCCAGGTGCAGAACTGAGGGTGATTACAAGTCCTACTTCCCCAACGCTGGTGGTTGAGCCTGCTGTCCATGAAATGGTCACTAGTCCTACCTCGGTTGTGGCTAGTGTACTGGTTTCAATGAGGACTCCGCCAAGATCACCGATGACCTGCCATGCTGCTGCAGCCAGTGTTCCCGCTGTTCCTTCCACGGTAATGTCAACAAGGCTGGTGGAATCTTCTGAGGCTGCATGTCTGCCAGGAGTGGCTGAGTCCTGAAAATGAATTTGTAGCTGAGATAGTCGACAGCTTTTATAAGGGCTTGAAGCGATCCATCGATCTGGTCTTGAAAGGCTCGACTATATCATTTTCTACTTTAAAGGTGGTCCTCTCCCGCAGTATTGAGAGTATCCGGGACTTTGGAGGGGATAACCAGGCCGCTGCATTAGAGCTTCTGGTAGACCAATTTGAAAGGGACGTAGAGGAATGGCGTCGTCTCAGCTGTTCGGACCTGGAGTTTTCGGTTAATAAGCATCTTGCGCACCTTGCCGCTCAAATGCATGAAGCTCATCTTGCTGCTCAGGAAGCTGCTAAGGCCATTTCTTCTGACTTGAAAGCCTTGGAGACAAGGCAAGTAGAGCTTGGGGGACGCCATAGATGCTTCTAACAGTGCTCTTCTTGACGCTGAAGACAAATTGAGAAGGCCAAGAGATGATCAGGAAGGGAAATCTTCTCTTATCCAAGGCTGAACCAGTACGTCTTGAAGAAACTGCGCGGCTTGAGCAGCTTAAGGCTCAGAGTGACGAACTCTCGCCGCAGGAGTTAGCTCAGAAGGCAACTTTGGCCGAGGTCGAGGCTCGCTTGGCCCAAACGGCGAATTTTAACGAGGCTGAGTTGATTACAGGCGCTTGTCAGGGCTGCTAATGATAAAAGACAAGGCTGGCCTTCCTTGAAGAACGGATCAGATCTTATGACGTACGCTTGTAGCTTGTAATATATGTACCTCCATGTATCCCTTCCTTTTTGGAATTAATAAAAGTAATTTTGTTTTTGACTCCCTGTCAAATCTCCAACTTGTTTTATCTGCTGAATTGTCGTTTCTAAGTTGTATTGCAGCCATTTGAGAACATAGTCTTTGCTGGATTGAATAATGAGACTTGGCTATCTGCCGGTTCAGAGGTCGCACTGACGTAACCGGTTGAAAAGCCACCAAGCTCGAAAGTAGTCCTTGTCAGACTAAAAGGTGAGACCTGTCTTTTGTAAATGTCAACAGGCTCGAAATTAAGACTTGGCTATCTGCCGTTTCAGAGGTCGCAATGACATAACCAGTTGAGAAGCCACCAAGCTCAAGGTGATACTTGTCTTTTGTAAATGTCAACAGTATAGGTGGGACCCAGTCCTTTTGTAAATGTCAACAGGCTCAAGGTTGAGACTTGTCTTTGTAAATGTCAACAAACTCAAAATTGAGACTTGGCTATCTGCCAGTTCAGAGGTCGCAATGACATAACTGGTTGAGAAACCACCAAGCTCAAAATTGGTGATACTTGTCTTTTGTAATGTCCAACAAGTATCGAGACCTGTCTTTTGTAAATGTCAACAGGCTTAAGGTTGAGACTTGTCTTTTGTAAATGTCAACAAGCTCAAATTGAGACTTGGCTATCTGCCAGTTCAGAGGTCACAATGACATAACTGATTGAGACGCTACCAAGCTCAAGGTTGATGATACTTGTCTTTTGTAAATGTCAACAAGTATTGAGACCTGTCTTTTGTAAATGTCGACAGGCTCAAGGTTGAGACTTGTCTTTGTAAATGTCATAAGCTCAAAATTGAGACTTGGCTATCTGCCAGTTCAGAGGTCGCAATGACATAACTGGTTGAGAAACCACCAAGCTCAAAATTGGTGATACTTGTCTTTTGTAAATGTCAACAAGTATCGAGACCTGTCTTTTGTAAATGTCAATAGCTCAAGGTTGAGACTTATCTTTTGTAAATGTCGACAGCTCAAAATTAAGACTTGGCTATTTGCCAGTTCAGAGGTCGCAATGACATAACTGGTTGAGAAATCACCAAGCTCAAGGTTGTAATGGAACTTAGGAAAAGGTCTCATTTTCAACGGGGAGAAACGAGGAATCACTGTCATAGGTTTAGTGTTAACGTAACAGCGAAATGGAGAGATTTTGCATATGTGGCCTTACCATTCTATGGGTGAGAATTGGTAAGTGATTTTGGAGGTCTCGTTTTCACGGGGAGAAACGAGGGAATCACTGTCATAGGTTTAATGTTAACGTAACAGCGAAATGCATATATGGTCTTACCATTCTATGGATGAGAATTGGTAAGTGATTTTGGAGAGGGAATCAAATGGAAACAGGTCCCTTGGGATTTTTAGCAAATCCTCGCTGTCAACGGGTTTGATATGCCTTTACCAACTACCGTTTGAATCGGGCTAGCCATGCTATTCTCCTCAGCGTGATGAGTTGTCGAGGACTTATGTTGGGTTTAAAGGCCAACATTTTCCTGTATCCTTAATCGTTAAGGATGTTGGATCATTTGGTTAGCGTATGTGTAACCTTGATTCTCCTTTGAGACAACCAGTGTATGACCAGATTCCTACTGGCTTTCGGTTGCATGATCTCGTTCGGAGAAGAGAGGCTCTCTTTGCGTGTACCTTGAATATGAGATCTTGATCAGAGGTGTAATGTTAACTTGATCATGAGAAGGATCCTTTATTAGGGATAATACTTCTTTAAGAACTTGCCATTGATCGGCATCATGAGTAGTCGCCGTCTGAAGTCATAAGACGGTATTCTCCATTTGAATAGACTGTTTCTATTACAAACGGTCCTTCTCATTTAGCTGAAATTTGCTTTTGGTCTTGTGCATCATAATCATTGGTCGTCTGACAGCTAAAACCAAATCTCCTTTCTGAAAGACTCTTTGTTTGACCTTCTTATTAAGGCGTTTTGAGATTCGAGCTTGATACAACTCGATGTGTTGCTGAGCTTGTAGCCGCTTCTCATCTAGGGCTTCGAGCTCTTGAAGGCGCAACCGATCATTGTCCTCCGATGTGATCTTTGTCGTTACAGCAACTCGTATGATAGCGTCTGGATTTCCACGGGATGACTGCTTCGCACCCGTACACCAGAGAAAAAAGTGTGTTTGCCTGTCGGGGTTCGAACCGTGGTTCGGTATTCCCAAAGACATTCACTAAGCTTTTCGTCCCATCTCGCTTATTCGAGAGACGATCTTCTTGAGTAGCTTGATGATCGTTTTGTTGAATGCCTCCGCCAAGCCATTAGCGGCGGGATTATAGGCGGTTGAAGCCACATTCTGGATTCGGTATTTATCGCAGAACCGAGAGAATACTTGGCTTATGAATTGGGGACCATTATCATGGATGATCCGCCTAGGGATACCAAATCGATGGATGACATGGTGTTTGATGAAATTACCACGTTAGGTTTTGACTTAATCCAGTGGTATAGCCTCTGCCCACTTTGAAAAGTATCGGTTATTGCCAGGATAAACCGGTAACCACTTGTTGAAGAGGGGCTATTGGCCCCACGACATCGATTCCCCATGCTTCCAATGGCCATGAAGCAACTGTTGGGTGGAGCAACTCTGGAGGCTGGTGTATGAAGTCCGCATGAATCTGGCACGCTTTACACCTCCGTGCATATTGGATGGCATCGGCTATCATGGTTGGCCAATAGTATCCAAGGCTATGCACCTATCTTTTGAGCTTTGGACCTGGCTGATGAGATCCGCAAATGCCGTCATGTGCTTCTTTAACACTTCCTGTGCCTCTGAATTGGAAAGGCAACGGAGGAGAAACCGTCATATGAACGACGGTAAAGTGTCTTCAAAGTTGGATCATAGTAGAAACGGAGAGATCTTTCGTCTGATAGATGCCGCCTCTTTAGGATCGTCTGGCAGCAGACCATGTAGAGCATAGTCAATGAGAGGAAATCGCCAATCTCTCGGGTCAAGATCCGTGGAGACATTGTAGGCTTCTCCGGGTTTTTAACATGTGCTTAGAGCATACAAGTGTCGAGTTTGCCACTGGTGAGGTGATACTCGGTGTCGGCTGGCAAGACTAGTGTTGTTGCTAATGCGGCAAGAGCGTCCGCCTTGGTATT